>CAWUFW010001347.1:600000-807500 GCA_963921515.1 Calotriton arnoldi | reverse complement strand
ACAAAAAAAGCATGTGATCCTACTGTTAAATGTCTGCTCTTATTGAGTGTCTATACTTTCTCAAAAGATATTACATTATGATGTCACTGAAGATGTAATTGTTGAGGTTATAATGACTACATGCATTATGCTTTGCAACGCTATGAATAATGCACTGGTGGGTACAAGGAAGGTCTGGTTGCATTCCTACTGAAATGGCTGCACTTACAGACTTTCCAATTAACCTGAAGGTCACATTTTCAATGAGTATATGTATGTAGGTCTGTCAATAAACCAAAATTGTCCATGCACAACAAAAGCTTGAGAGAGAGGAAAATCAAGAGACCAGTCTTGGCATCAGGTGGGTATGTGGGCGGTGGCTTAGTTATCTGCTGGCTGTACTAAAAATAAAGAAAAATAACACATACCATCTGCTGTCATTGGTAATTAACACTGCACAGACAAACATATTGATGCAAATCCTTTTAATCGGTTCTTGGGGCTGGTGTGGGCAGGTGTGAGCAGTGATTCATTTGTGGTGTGATGCAGGCGTGATAATTGATGGCATGTAGAACAGGATTCAGAAATATACTCACCATCAGATCACTGCAGGGGGCTTAATTTGTGCAGGTATTGCTGGTGTTGGGCACCGACTCTCATTTTGGACAGTAGAACATATATTTCGCAATCAGATTTTGACCAAGAGGAGAACAAGATATTACGTGTTTTTTTAGTTTCAGCGAGATCATTTTACTCCCCTGAAGAAGAGTTCAGTCATGTGAAATGCAAGGGGCACAAGGAGAGAATCCTGAATATAAATGAATACACTACTAAGTGGTTACTATTTGAAAATAAAAGAACAATTTATAACCACAAAAAAGCTTGAAAGAAGATAATTCTGGTATGTGATGGCAAAATGTGGATTAGGAGAAATAAGTGCCAGTAGGCACTCACAATGTAGTGTGAAAGGAGGGCGACAAACCCAGATGTGGAGAGAGCATTATGGAACTTCCACTGCATGAATATTGTGAAGCTACATTACTAGAGTTAAAACAGTTTTTGGAAAGGAGCCCCTGCAGAGAACCTCTTGACTAGATAAACTGGAGAATTATTGGTTAAAAATGTGATTAACTAGATAAGGGCACCAATGCTTGTCGCTGATAGGCTATTGCAGCAGGACATAGCAAAGTGCCGTGCTCGCTAATGCACGTAAACAATGGGCCCACATCCCCCAGGTTGGTAGTAAAGATACACATAACTGGGACGATGGGGCTCTTTGGTCTCCTTGGGCTCAGGACCACTGCATCAGTTGCACTAATGATAGCAATGCCCCATGTTTCTAAATCATTAGGCCTCATTACTAGTTGCCGGCAGTGGTATCGCCAGATGGGATACTGTTCTGGGCAACTACAGGTGGCCATGTGTTTCTGTACCAGGTAATCACCAGTTACCCTAGACCCAGGAACACTGGACCCGGTTCTACCGCATACAAATATGGACCTGCTGAAACCGTGGATCAGTACAGACAGGAGAGGCAGAGGTGCAACCATGCGGCCTTCAGCCTCACTCCAGTGGCACAGGGGAAGCACGTAAGCCTGCATGCTGTGCTCTACCCATAATCCCCCACTAACCTGCCCGGGACCAAAGAACTCCTCCCGCTGCAGTAAGGGGCAGTGGTAATATGTCAGGTTTTTGGGCCCAGAATCAGGAATTACATGCAGGAAAGGAACAGGTCCACATGTTAATCCCCAATGCAGAGACAATAACTAAAGTGCCCATCATTTGGGGTGGGGATACTGGCAAGAATCAGAAATGCCTGTCCCTGCGATACTCACAGCTAGCAACAGGCTACTCATAAGAAGGTTCTTTGCAGTAAAACAAATTACTACCCAAAACTGAGCAGGAGTGTAATATAGTTTACAAAAGAGGTTGCACTCGATTGAGCACATGTTCAATAAAATGGAAATTCCACATCTTTCAAGATACATAACCCTGAGCCTGAAAGAGGCTCTAGTTGCATTGTGTTTAACACAAATTCTTCACTGAATCTGTATCTCGTAGGAACAAGAGGAGAGCAGCAAAGAGTATCTTGACCCCCACTGAATTGGCCCAGGGCCATTTTGCACCAACATATGCACCGACCAGCTGGTACGCAATGCTGGTTAATACTGCACTAGTTATTTGGTGGGAATAACCGTTTTGCCATGCGTGTTGGTGCAACTTCCACTGCATAATTGCCATGACTAATACAAAATTGCCTCAAACTAGTGCAAAACTATCTACTACCGGAGCAATTTACTTGGCTCGTCTCTTAGAGAGCTTTTCTGCAGACTGTACAAATCAGTGAAAGGTCACAGACTTGATAAACTCAGGAAACAGCAATAGGAGACTATAAATGATTTATGAGATGGTAAATAGATCAGATGTGTTGTTTTAAGCAATCCAGGAGGAGTGAGGGGGCAGTGGGGCAAATATTTATTCATAGAATTATTAGTCAGTTGGCTTTAAGAACAAATCTTCAAGGACATCTAACATATTTGGAGAATATCAGGTAGGAAGTGAGACAAAGAAAGAAAATCCTCACAGCAAAAAGATATAGATTATAATTTAACAAAGCATTGCAGTTAGGTAGAGAAATGTTCTCTTGAAACTGTCAAAACAATGATTTCTCTTGTCAACCAGACCACTGTAAGCAACTTTAAATGTATTACAGTAAATCTACGGAGCTCCATGTCAGCAAAACACAGGCCTCTGTTTGCTTATAATCGATAGAAACATTTATATAAAAAATAATTTTAAAAAATTGTCAGGGTTTTCTCTCAAGGAGACAGATATCATTACCGTGGGGATACCAATGGAGCTGGGTGCAAGCTGTACATTTTATATTTTGTTTTTCTAATTGGTTTATAATTACTATCACTTGTTTTGTTGGGGCGTCTTTGGGTTACAACCAATAACTTGAGCATGGCGTCACTCGGTTCCATGTATAACAATACAGGATTACTGGAAATTGAATTCAACATCACAGTGTATTAGGTTCGGAGTGGAATTATTTAACATCGCATGTCATACCTCACTGTACGAACACTAGTAGCATCCTCATTTGGGCTGTAGGCCCAGTGGCGGCTCTACTGCTAACACGGAGGAGCATCGCTCCACTAGAAAAATAAAATAACACTATGTTATTATCATTGTATTTTTTCCTAGTGGCTCCGTAGGGGCTGGGCTGCCCACAGAGCAAGGAGAGTAGTGGTGGGCACTTTCTAAGTGCGCATGACGGTTTGACCTGCCATCTTGTGCGGGCCAAACAGTAATGCACACTTAGCATGTTCTCCACCCGGCTGTATTGCACAGCCTGGGTGGAGAACATGCACAGCCTCCCAGCCCTTGTCTGAGCACTGAACCATGGCGCTCAGACCAATCACAACGCTGCGTTCATGCTGGTGAAAGCAGCATCGTGATTGGCTAGGGGAGTCTGGGTGCTTCCTGTTTCCTGCATAGTTGTTTCATTCTTACTAGCAGCGTAGGAGCCTTCAGAGTGACAAGGAAGCAGCTCCCTAACATCATCACTTGCCCACTTATCAGTGCAGCCCTTTGAACATCTCAAGAACATCTGAAACACCCAAACACACGTTATGGGTTAAAGGAGCTGAATCTACAGATGGTAGAACCTGGGCAATATTGCAATATCACTGTAAACTCACCAACCCTTTAGGCCGGGGATGTGGGAATAAAGGTACGGATATATAGCTTATTCAGTATCTGCTCTTTCCACTGTCTGGGCTTTCTAGGTAACATTAGAAGTGGCTTTCGCTATATTTTTTCTGAACTGAGTGACATAATTGGGGGTAGTTGACCCTCAGCTGCAAGTGACTGTCCTAAAGCCTTCTTTAGCTGGAACCCTCTGCTAATATATCGTTGGGGCTGGCTGAGATCTCAAACAGGTGAAGCTCAGCTTAACAGAACTCTTTATGGTCAATGCCGGGATTCAGACTTCTTAAACATTAGCATGGAAGGATTTTGCTTTCTACAAACATGGAAGACCGCCTCTTTATTTACAAAGGTAATGTCTTGTGATTTAGAAATATTGACTACTTATGACGTCTGCACCTCGACAGAGCAGGATCATCAATGCAGCTTCTGCTGAAAGGATTCTTGTTCCACGAGTATGCTTTTTGAAGTGAGACCTATGATGAGTAAGTGCACAAACAGACCTCATTCAGGGGAAAGGACCATGCAAAGAGAATGAAAAATTTCAATACACATCAAAAACATATCCTCCTGACCGATGAATGTCACAAGTATAGGAAAAACAAACTTACTGATTCAGATTACTTATTTATTTGTTAATTTATTTATTTATATGACAGGTACCCAGCGGCACCATGGCGGTAGAACATTCAATACAACAAACAAGGAAAACAAAACAAAGCAAAGTGCACAGCTAGCAGAACGGGTGGGTTTTCAGTATTTTCAAGAAATGCGCAAAGTTAGAGGTCAAACAGAGCTCCAAATGGAGGGACATCCTGAGCATGGGACAGAGGATACAGGGATATGCCATCACAGTGTTCCTTGTTGTAACACCAGATACTGAAATGCGCCAGGTGAGAGCATCCTAGGTCAGTGTAAGAAAAGGCCTTTTGCACCAAACAAGGCACCTCCAAATGGACATGCTGAAGGACTGGGTGTCAGCAAAGGGTGCAGTAGATGAGGTATGGTCAACGCTGCACAAACTGCAGCATAGCTGCACTGCCACATTTTGAATTTATTTTGGGAAGCTTGATCTGCATAGCCGGCAAACCAAGGAAGAAAGCGCTGCCAAAATCTAAAGGTGACAAAATCAATGCACCGACCTCCTGGATGTTTTCATAAGAGGGGATAAACCTTAGCATTCTAGGACAAAAAGATAAAGGGGACAGAGACTCTGGATTGGACGTTCAAATGACAGCTTGTTATCAAACCAAAGCCCAGTGTTCTTGACTTTACTAGCACGGACAGGAAGGTTTCCAAGCAAACCAGAACCCGGTTTATTGGACCAGCCAAGATGTCCCCTCCAATGTTCAGGTTCTCCATTTTGTTGCAGTTAATTCTGAGAAAATTGGAGACCACCTAGTAATGCAGAGTGGCAAAACATGCACTCAGCGCCAGAGTAGATTGACATCCACTTGAGACTGGACCTGGGAAACAAATTTCCTGAAAGCTCCTAGAGGGGCTGCACATAGATGTTAAGCAGTATAGGTAATAGCGCTGAGCCCTGGGGAGCTGACCAAGCTTTCCTTAGACCAAAATGGAGGGAGCAACATGACCTGGAATTGCCCAGATAGAAAGGACCAGAACTAACCAGGTGCTTGTTCTGCTAGCTCAATACCAGCAAGGGTATCTATGAGGGAGGTGGGTCAACTATACCAAATCCTGCCAAGAAGTCCACCAGCAGAAGGCCTGCAGCATGCGGAAATCCCTGACCATATATAGATTGTCAATCGAAGATACCTACGCTGCCACCATGCTGTGACCAGCATGAAAGCCCTCTTGAGTCTAGTCCAGAGCTCCTAGAGTTTCAAGGAAACTGGTCAGCCACTTAGCTGGATGTTGCTGAATTATTTGGAGACAGTGGGCAGCAGAGTGATGAGCCTGTAACTGTTCAGGTCACTAGGATCCAGGCCAGTTTTCTTTAGTCCGGTTCAATGCAGGATTTGAAGGAAGCATTAATAGTGTCCTCTAAAAGTGGAACAAAGTTGGGAGCCAAAACTTTTAGAATGGCATTAGTGGACGGGTCAGTCAGCCTGCTGAAGCCACCTTTCACATCATCTGGAAGGATCGGGGAGTTTGCGGAGATATTCTTGGCATGCTGATCTTAACAAAGCAACAGAGACAGGAAATGGAGGAGGCCCAGCAGACTAAGGCACATCACTTTTTAAAAAATATATAGATATATTTACTTACTTATCTACTGCAACAAGACCTCTCTCACATCCTGATCTTGCTTGCTCCAATATGTTTGCTATGTCTATGAACAATAATTTTACTGTGTCTATGGCGATAGTAATTGCTTCACTATGTCCAAGAACACAGGAAACAGACTATGGAGAAGAAAGTGAATGTGAGGCAACCATGGAAGAGAAACTTTTTTTCTGGCAACAGCCAGTTATTACTGATTGACTTACCTGGCTGATGCAAAGGAAATGATTCACTCACCTTGCTTCTGTACGCTACGATCTGCTGCACAGTCTGTTTAATATGCTCATGAGTATAGCAAAATCTGTTCTGTGAATAAGGAAAGAGTAAACACATGACTACGAGAAGGATGGGCGTATATGGCATCTGACGGATGGGAGTATATGGCATCAGACGGATGGGAGTATATGGCATTAGACGGATGGGCGTATATGGCATCAGACGGATGGGAGTATATGGCAGCAGACATATTTACGGGGAAAAAAACAAATCCTCACCTGCCCTGCGTAGGCAAGCTGTCCCCTACTGGTACTCCAACACATGTCCAAGTGCAGAAGATGAAACCTGCTCTGCAGCTACCTGTCCTTCCCCGGTCTCAACAAATTAACCCCCTCCCCACCCCTGCCCCACTCAACCCCCAAACAATGCAGGGGATGTATCTCCGGTCCTCAAAGTCTCCGAGAGTTTGAGAGCCCATCAGACCTCAAATACCCCAAATTTTTGAATGATTCACACCAGAGCAGATTTGATTCGCCCAGAACAAGTCAACAGAAAGGTGAAATAAGCCTGCGTAGTACAAGAGAAGATGCAGTTCCAACATGCCTCATTTCGAAGACACAAAAGAAACCTTTCGTAAAAGGGCAAAATATAGGTTTTGAAAATGTTGCTTCCTAATTTACCTTCGGCTATCCCAACAGCGGTATAGTACTGCATGAGTAAAGATTTTCGCCTTGAAGAGCTTAAAAGCACTTATCCTTCACGATTATGCCAGAGAAATTCCAACAATGTGCAAAATAAATTCGCCCATAAATTAATCATACTGTCCTATTTTACAGTTTAATTACTGGGACTGGATGACCCATTTACAGTGTCAGCGAGCAAAGCATAGATAACCGCGGCCTAGCACGCGGCATGGAGCTACTAACACTCCTTTTTTTTACGCTTTGCAAGCTTGCGTAAAATAATGAACCACTGTGTTAACGGTGGAGAAAAGCAAATGTCAATGCTTGATATTATTATTCTTGCATCATAGCAATGCTAGGTCTTGATTTAATATAGAATTTATAGTGACAGACGCAGAGATACCTGGGAAACTGTGTTTATTTCACTAGTTAAACTAACAATTAAAAACTAAAATAAGCACCATGCTGAGAACAGCTGCCAAACTTGTGAGCAGTACCACTTTATGCTGTTACTACCAACAACTTCCAAATATGTTAGAGTTTAATTTGCAGTCTGAAAACATTGCCCCCGTGAGTGGTGCAGCCATTTTTTCATGCTGGATCACTTCAATGTGGATGTTCCACAATCTGCCCACTCACAGACTCTATGTAGATGCAGCCTAATAAAGGCGTCATCAAAGGCACCCTGGGAACATGCTGCACCCATTGAAACTCAGAGTAAGACCTCACTTGAGACAGAGGAACCGCGTTTAGGATGAAAACTGCCTTCTAGGTGAAACCATCACACATATCAGAAAAAAGTTGTGCCGATATAATCAGTGGAAGCGAACCTGATAACCAAGCATTGGCAAAGTCAACAGTATGTGTTTAATGTGCTAATGCAAGTGACATAAGTACAGACACAAATACAAAAGGCAGCCTGTAGTGAAGACTTCCTTGCCTCGATTCAGTCCCGATTCTGGTCACATAAAGGTTGGATAGCAAGGCAGACACCATTAAAGTGCTTCTTTAGTTTCAATAGGAAAGAAAGGAATGACTATAGTAACGACTCACTTGACGCCTAACCATTTTGTGACAAAGAAACAAATAGAGAACTGTATTAAAGGAACGAGAGCCTTCAATAAAGGTTGCCTTTCGTTTCTAAGAAGCAACAAAAAAGAAAACATACCTAGTCCCCACAGCACAAATGAGAAGCAGCTAGACAGAGAGGAATGAGGGAGGAAAAAGAGGTGGTGGGTGAGCAGTGGGGCACAAGGTGCAGACCGGCAAAGAATGGGGGATGGGAGGAACTAGAGTGGATGACTACCTGGGGAGCGAATAAGAAGCATACATGAGAAAGCGGGAAGGAGTAACGAAAGGGGTGGCCAATGGGCGAAACATGCAGCAAGACAGATGGTAGGAAGATAGCAGGCACAGCCACAGAAGCCAGTTTGTATAGTCCTTCATGCAGTTCAGTGCAAGCATTGTATTGCAGGTGGAAGGATACGACCTAATATCCAATATCATCTGGTGCAAGAGAAATACTCCACTATGCTGAGCCTAGATTTGCTAGGCAAAGTCTCATGCCAATGTCTGAAAGCGTCTGGCCAAAAAATTATAATGGTTGAAGAGGGTGGACTCAAAGCCACTTAAACTACATTGTAAGAAAAAATTTTGTTTGACGCCTTTGCTATCAACTAAGACCTGGGAAGCGAGGACCAAAACTGGAGTTATGCAATAGTCTCTGAAAACAATAAACCTACAACCAGCCGCAGCCCATTCTAATGGGCTGAGGGGCCAAACCCCCTCACCATTTGCCCCTCAAGAAGAGTGTCTGTCAGACTGAGTAAAGGTCAGCCTGACAGACACTCTTCTTGTTCAGGCTCCTGGCTGCCTGAGCTGTGCTTTGCAGGGCTGAAGATCCCACAGCTCCTGTGGGCGTGACATCTTCAGCTTGGTAAAGCATCTCGAAGCCCTCCTCCTCGTGACGATCGGGAGCGTCACTGATTACCTCGGACCTGGGCGCTTCAGTTTTAAGCCCCTAAGTGCCCAGGGCTGAGCGTCAATCACTGACACCTCATCAGAGTGAGGTCGGGTCAGCAGTCTCTTTGACCCCATTCCACTCTGTGACGAGTGAGGGACTGCTGCCTCCCCAGCCAATGAGGCAAGGCAGCATTCCCAGCCCTCCTGGGACCTCCGAGGCACAGCGCTGTGCATGTAAGTATGATTTTATTTTTAATGTTAGGTGCATGTGTGTGCAAATGAATATTTGGAAGTGAGTGTTGTGAAGGGATGCTTGAGTGTTTATGTTGCGTTTGTGCCCTGACTGCCTCCTCCCTGCTAAAAGTACAGGCCGCCACTGCCTACAACAGCACTTTAAACTTTCATTAAGTCTCCTCCAAGCACACCAAGGTTTGGAACATGTTAAAGAAGAATATGAGCCAACAAGTATTGTGTGTTTTATAAGACTGTTAGTGTATATGCGTACTCTGCTGCAAAGTCTACGTTGTGAAACACATTAGCAACAAATGAGACCAGTGATCTTTGACGGAACCGAGCAAGTTGTAAAAGTTTTGCAGAAAATAAACCAGAAAGATGGCACCACGGAGGAAGTAGAAAGTGCAGCCTACAATGAATGCTACTCAGGAGGTTGTACTTGGAGAAGAGATTCAAATGAAGCCTTTTAGCTAAGACAGCATGGTCCAAGGTAAGTTATTATTTCAGAAAATATATAACAAAAAGTTGTAAAGCAATATTTAGGTTCTCGTACCATCACAACAAATGTTGTGACATTCACATATTACTGTCTCCATAAGTCATGGCAAAGCGGTTTGTTGCAACAATCGGCTGTGTAGTAGAAGAGAAGGCTTTAGATTTAATTTCTGTGTCCATTAAAGTGATTTAGGGTATGCCGTGCCACACCATCCTTATTCTCCCCTAATGCGCCTACCTCTCCTTTCTATCCCAATGCAACTCCCTCTAGAGTTTTCAAAGTACAGTCATCTTATAGATGTTTCCTGAAAATGCATTCACCCCATAGATCTCCTTTTTGATTTTTAACCTATTTTTGTTTCATGTGATTTATTTATATGCATATGTTTATTTACACCGCCTTTTCGTGTTACTAGACGAGCCCACTCTTCGCTGTGCGCAGTGGTGGGGTGCACTCCATCTCCCAGGATCTATTCAATCTTTCGGTTACAGTCCACTATGGAGTTCTCTATGGTCTCATAGTGCTAAACTGTTCCGAATGACTAGGCGCTTACTGCACTTGCCTAGAAAACAAATCAATACCAAAAGCCCCCGAAATACAAAGAAAAGTGGAAAAATGTGGCAACACATTTTAGTGGGTGCATTGGGAATTAGGGGTAAACTTTCTATTATTGGTGGTACGAGGAGTGCCTTCCTGGTATGCTAACAGCCCTTACAATGTGTCCCTCGGTACCCTGCGTGCCTTACAATCAGACTACTAAGATGCCATTACTGAAGATTCATTTACCTAGATTAGCGCTGCAATTGGCCACACATTTTTCCGACTGATGCTAATCAATTTAGGCTTAAAATGGATGGAATTGCTGCACAAATTGTCCTTGAAACGGCATTAATTGATTCTGAAATTCTAAATCAGCCCCTCCTTTGCGACTTTTTTTCTATTTCAATTAACATTTTTCCTTTTAAATAGCCCGACGGGGGGTACAGCAGCGAGGGAAAAGCCAAAGCAGCATTTTCGCTTTATCACCGCCCTTAAACACCACCATTAGCTGCTCAATAGAAGCCGTGTCAGATCAGTTATGAGCAAGATTTACCATCTGACAGGTGCAAAACCGTTCTCAGATTTATAGTGTTTTTAAAAAAAAATAAAAAACATGCTCGACATGACATATATCCTATAAATACACATATATTATATACGCACATGTGCAAAGGATACAATACTATTTACTGCCATTGTTGAGTGTGGGAAAGGGCCTTGACACACATGATGGGAAGTCCCCCACCCTCTAAAAAATAATACTGGTAATCAATAGCTTGTTATAATCTGATCATGATATGAAATGTTGTTTATTTATGTGTGCTTGTTTAAACAAAAAGAATTTAAACGAAACCAGAATGCAAGTGGTTAAATTCTTTCAATGTTGTAAAACCACATTGAACAGCCCTCCTAAGAGATGTACTTCCACCTGTAAAGTAATAGTAACATGCAATCTGTGAGACAGTAAACAATTCTTATCTCATGTGAATTTCACACTACAATGGTAATAAACTGGAATTTGACTTTTAATTTGCATTTATTAGTGCAGTTGTTGTAAATGACATGAGTTATAGGGCTACAATTGTTTTTCACTGCAATGGCATCTATCTATCTACCTGTCTATCTGTCTATAACAAACATTCACTACATAAAAACTGCCTCTGATTTCCTTATTGCAGGTGGCGTGTGATGCATCTAGTCGCCTGTAGTAAAGAAATGATGTGGTTGCTCAACTCTGACATCTTAATGCCTCCTGCCAGAACCTGCACCCAGGGTGAAAGGCAGGTCACGGAGCATAAACAAGGAAAATGAGAACTGCATTAATCTTCTGATATGTTTTTCAAAAATGAAAAGCTTTCAGTAGAAAGGAGATATTTATGGCATCATGTTAATTGTTTATAGATGCTAAAAGTCATTACAGGTAAAGTAGAATCTCTGCATGTTTTAACACAGCAATTTACAATCTGGCTTACATGAAACTGATTCTAATATCTTTTGGCAAAAATTATTAATAATTTTGGAGTGTTTCATTTCGCAGTACAGATTCTGCTTTTTATTCTTCGTGTGTACAGTAAACATGAACGAGCATGATACAAGGGATTGAAGCAGTTTGGTGTGACCAGTACTTTAAGGAATACAATATATTACAAGTTACCTTGGAGTGCCATGGCCTTTTAAAGTCTTCTTATTGAATTTGTGATAGTGGTTTTCAAAAAGAGGTCAAACTGTGAACTATTTCCCATAATTCTCACTAAAACTCACCCTTGATGGCTCATCCTTGAAGCATGCATATTTCCCATAATTCTGAGAGTTGGATTCATTTGCAGGATATTTAGCTTCCCAAAACAAATAAAGTTAAACACAGCATTTCCTTTTTCTTTCAGTGCTAGTATAAACAAGCATTTACAATGCAATAGGTCTTGCAATAGTGAGATTTTGAGCTATTGGCATTGTAAATGGCAATGCCTTTTATAATATTAAAAGGCATTGTCATTTACAATACCAATCTGTCAAACTTTCACAAAATCAAGACCTATTGTATTGTAGAGCGCGGTGTCCGTGAAGCTCACCAATAAAGTAAAAACAAACAAAAAAAAGGAACAGAGCGCGGTGTCCCTGAAGTGAGCACCGCGCTCACCATTAAAGTTTAAAAAAAAAAAGAAACAGAGCGCGGTGTCCCTTAAGTGGACGCCGCACTCAACATTATAGTTAAAAAAAATAAAAAAAATGAAACTGAGCGCGGTGTCCCTAAAGCGTGCGCCCCGCTCACCATGCCAATTTTGAAAAAATAAATAAAAGGTGACAGAACGCGTGGTGTCCCTGAAGCGGACGCTGCGTTCTTCTAAAAAGTAATAATTTTAAAAACAGCTTTGCCATTGTGCCGTGAGTGCTGTGGGGGTAAGGGGCAGCCGCTTTTAAAGTCAGAGCGGCATAGCGCTCTACACGAAAGTGGTGGGCGTGCTGCAAATACAAAAAAGCAGCCGCTATTGTTTGTCCCCATTAGTCAATAAACAAAATAGTGCTCACCCACATATAACGCAGACCATGTAACAAGCCAAGTAAAAGGTCCAGTCGTTATGGGAGGTAACAATTGCAGACAAGGCGGTACCAAGGAGGGACTAACAAGCCTACTTACGAATCAAAAGCCAGCATTTATGAAGTAAAATGACACAAGCCAATGACAAACAAGGGCGGAGAATGGGAGGGGCTTCCAGTGCATATCCTAATACAGCATGCCTCGCAGAGTGAGCAGCGCATGCACGCTGCCCTTAGGCTCGACCTAAAAAACGGTTCACGGCAGTGCTGCTCTTAGACCATTAATCTGCATGCCTGACAAGCTCACCCTTGCAGGCTCATCCTTGATGTAAGCATCTACCAGTGAAGCTTCACCACTGTGTGAAAAAAACACTGTCAACGTAGAACCCCATCAGCAAGAATTTACACTGCTCACAACGCCCTACATATTCTTTCCTTATATAGGTCTTGTTAACTCTACTCTATACTGTCAATGTAGTACAAAAGAAAAGCACATTTTAGAATGAATGTTTTTAATTTCTGTACAGTGCCCTTTTGCATTAAAAAATTTAATTTATAACAATACACTTGGTTGCAAAAAACATTTTAAATATTAGTACATTATCCCTAACAAAAACTTACATTGCTAAAAACATTGACAGACTTATCTGCAGTCCTAGACAAACAATGAGTAGTAAACGGATGATGTTCAAATGCTCTACATCATTCTAAAGGGTACAAAACTAATGAATAAATGATAAAATATGAAAAGTGCATCAGGAATAGCACGTGTAATATGGTGCCGGGTCTTGGGGTTCCGATGACTTTTATAAACCACTTGGTCTTTAGCCTTGTTGTTTGCGAATGTCACCAGAACCCCTTCATTTATTTATCTATCTATCTATCTATCTATCTATCTATCTATCTATCTCAAGATAAACTACGATGCACACATGTACTAATGTACACCTATATGAAGACAAAGCCAATATGCGTGGAATTCTTTATATTTTACTGAGTGTAGTCTCTAGTCTATTACGGAGTAAGTACAGCTAGACACACAGAATGTAAGCAGTGCACTATTCTCATCACTTGCTTAGTATTGGCATCTACAAGGACAACATTCCTGTTACGTGAGATGTGCCATTCAGTACTTATCATATTTTTTCTGTGATGTCTTCTTTAATAACCATATCATTACATGTACTGACATCGCTATCACTCACTCCATTTAGCCAGACCTGAAGATGGGTAATTTTAAAGGAATGCCAGAGGGGAAATAAAAGGGGGATTTTAATGATTTATGTTATGAATGAATGCTAGAATAAACATTAGGAAAAATACAGAACGATGATATGGAACAAATACAACCTTTGCAATTCCAGCAACCTCCCACATCATCCAGTAAAATAGCCCAATGTACAAGTACGCACCTTGTATGAGTTGGAAATGTAGCCTAATGCTTTAGGACGTGTTCGAAAACGCCTGTGCAAAGCTGGCAAGGGAGGCAAAGCAGGGGCTGCAAGAGAATTCAAAATGGCGGGGGGAGTAACAGAAGAAAGACATGGAGACTGAGATTTCAGAAGGCATGTGGGAGAGTAGGCCGGTCTGGAGAGACAGTGGTACAGGTTGTGGGCCTAGAAAGGGCTACAAAGCAGAGAAAACACACATGGAAAGTAAAGAGGAAGCATAAGGAACATGCCATGCCAACATTAAGCATCTGTTGGTATACACCAAAAAGTAGTGGGGGATCCTAGGGGAATGGAACACCAATCGTTTTCGCTGAAATAGTCCGCGAGTTGGGAGTTTAAAGGAAGGGAGGCGAAGGAGAGTAGCTGTCAGTGTTACAGTGAAAACGACTTCTGTTGGGTATGGTGACAAATAACATCAGTAAAGACTAGGCTGCCCTCAAGATGGCAAAAAGCTTCTCAGTAGATACAGTGAGACTGACAGTCAAGGGGAAGTCTGAAGTATCGAGGTAATATCTTGTTCATACTGAAGATTAAGCTATGGTGTTGCTCCGCTACAAAATAGTGGAGAGAGCCTAGTTTCAAATAATGTTAAACTATGGTTTAAAATGGGTGATTTAATGAACTCTTTTTGTCCTTTTACATTGTGAGGTCTTCTGAAGATATGTACGGTTTCTGTGAAAAAAGCAAGACCCTTAAGAAATAAGAACTGTTCGCTTATGGTACGTGCCCCCTTCGGATCTGGAAGTGGCAATAGCTGAGCTCCCCTTATGGCGAGTAATTGTAGTAGTGTCCTCAAGGGAACAGCCCACTGCGGACAATGTCTGCACATCCCCATTTAATTTTTACTGCCATCTGCTCAATTCTAGGGGTTAAACTGTGCCACTCCCATCTTACCGAGAGACCTGGCTAGCTTGCCTGAGTTACTTAAAGACCTCTTAGTTCTAATAGGCAACTAACCTAGAGTGGCCACCAGAAGGCGCTAGCATGCTGCATTGTGACGTTGGCAACCCTTTTAAATTCCCTGTTCATCCTCCAACTCTACTAAAATCATACTAGAAAACAACAAAAAAACGCGTATTCGGTGCTATATTCTGCCGCAGTGGTCAAGATAAGATTTAAGAGGGCAATAACTGCTGATGTGCTCTGCTGGACCATAACTAACCAGTACTTCCTGTAAATGCATTATTGTAATAACAGAAGATTGCAGTGTCAGCCTTTAGTTATTGTGTAATCACAAAGGCCATTAATAAAGGTATAATTCATTCATTTCAATGAGGCACGTGCCATTTCACAGTTGCGTTTGCCTCGTAATAGGTATCATTAAGGTCCAACCAGTGAGTCTAACCAAGACATCAAAATGAAATAATCATATTATAGAACACTGTTCTGCTCCCTGAATAGTGCCTGATGCATGTTGTACTTTTGTGCGCCGTGTCTTAAGGCTACGCATTACCATCTATCCACAGCGGGCCTGTAGGACATTCAGAGCGTAATGCGAAATCAATGTGCAGCCATGCTGCCGCTCTTCATGGTAATCTGCTTTAAATTCCCCACTTTGAAGCATGAAAAAGGACTGCCTCAGAGTCCAGAACCAGGTTAAACCCTGGGAGCACCATTAATATTCTCCCTGAAGCCACCTGGAAATTCCATGGATTAGAGGCGGAGGATTTATTGTGGCCCATACTCTGGGGTGTTTCCATCTACGTGCACTGTGAACAGTGAATTTTTCTAGAAACTTTTGTGGCTGGAAAATCTTTTTTTTCTTTCACTGAATTAAGTCATGAATGGGATGTCCTCGCGCACCTTGGCAATGGGTAAACGCAATGTAGAAAGTACAGCAGCTTTTGCAATGAGGGGCTTTGGACGATGATCCCTTCAGCAAGCTGTGGTCAGAATTTCAGCTTCAAGGAGCTATTGTGGAAATCCATTCGTCAAAAAGCCTGCAGTAACAGAGGTGACAAGGCACACCGTCGACCCCCATCAACATCACAGCTGAAGCCTTCTCCACAGGACCTTCTATTTTTTTTCCTGAGGGGTTCTGGGGATAAAGAAAGGAGCGCAAACTGCACAAAGCAAGCATAGCTCCTAAAGCCGTGCTTACATTCTGTACTGCCCACTTCCTCCATGACCACGGATAACTTGGGGTAGCGAGGGCAAAGCCAGTTGTAGCAAAGGGCAACTCAAGGGCAGCTGCTGCTATCACTGGACGCCCGTGTTTGACGAAATAGAAAGAGCTTCTCCACTAACTAGTCACCATCACATTTTTGTCTTGAAGCAACATAAAGAGGTTTGAATAAACTGGTTAATTTAAACCAGGAATGACATTTTTACATAATACTTTATTCCATTGTCCTTTCTAGCACTATAAATAACAACGATTACTAATATCCAATTTAATGGATGCCCTTTCAATCATCTCAGAAAGATGCACAATGAATCCTCGCTACCAGGTGTCGAATCCGAAACCTACAGGTTAAAAAGAGACCTCTGGGGCTTGATTAAAAAGAGGTGGGTGGTTATAAATAGCTCTCACTGAGCGTGACAATGGTCTGAGTGACAATGACCATGTTTTTTTTTTTTTTTAGTAAAAGATAAAATAGAAAGCAGGCCTTTGTGGTCAATATTCCTATGGTTTTCGAATAGCAACCCCACCTTCAAAACGTCTACAATGCACGAGGGGCTGCATTCAGTGCTTAATTTGAGCCGGTGGTTTCCGGTGCTCGGCACTAGCACTTCATCATCAACACCGGCGCTAGTGACAGTCTGCCACAATGTGGCACTGCCTGGCTCATTTAGAGATGACCACAACAACAGTTAATTATTAATTCAATATACATTAAAAATTACTATTACCTGCTGCCCAAGCCATTCTCTAGCTGTGGAGGCCTGAAATAGTCCAAATTGTCACACTTGGAGGAGTGTTTTGGTTAGCAATTGTGATGTTACTATCATTGGCAGCATGGCAGGGGCAATGTGTCGTGAAGAGAGCCCTGGCACTTATATTTTAACAAAATTATGCACTGGCTGCATTTCAGCACATATCCATGCACAACAGGCAGCAGCCAACTCGCAGGAATGGGCCTTCAGGAAATTATGGAAGTCACTAGTGAACCCAGATCTAAGGCCACTGCTAAGGGTGATAGGCAGTAAATTACTTCCAACAATAACACATGGCGCAATCACCTTCAGAGAATGAATGGCAAACTGGCTCAATAGGGCCCAATATAAGTGCTCTCTAAGAGTTGTTTTCCTCCCGAATTGTACGGCACATGCTCAAATAAGAGAGGAGTTTTGCCTGATCTCACAGCACTGGGCACTTAAAGGCAAATTTCTATTATATTGCATGAAAGCTAAACAAGCTAAAGAAAACACGCTAAAAAGGATAATCTGGAAAACAATAAAGAATCCCCGGACCAATAGGCATAATTATTTTAGCTCCACACTGGATCCATTAGAGGCGTGAGAGATTTGGTCTAGCGGCTTTCCAATACCAACAGCATCCAGACTAATAACTAAGCTAGCAAAAGCCATCTCCAGGGATCAGGACTTTTGGACAATCAAGAACCTGGCCCATGGCCAGTGGGCGTTCGCCTTATATGATCCAGGAGTGCTGCCGACTTACTTCTCCCTGCCTCTTAATCTAGCACTAAAACAGGAGCCACTGAGACTGCAAGTGGGTTTAATTCTGTTAAAATCATACTGGTATGGCCGCAGAATCCAGGAAAAGCAGGATAGACGCTGCAGAGTCAGCACAAAGCAGGAAGAATCACTAACTCATATCTTCTGTATTTGTGAAAAGCTGCTACATCTCAGGACTTTTTGGTTGCGCCCAACATGGTATGCTTTAAATGTTAGAACCTATGGTACAGCGGTCGAATCATGCCTGAAAGGTGAGTCCTCACAGCTGGCGGCTCGATTCCTGAAGTTCATGAGAGCAGTTCTAGCATTGCCAGCAGGGAAAATTGACAGCATGTCTCAATAGACTGGTCAACTTTCCCGAGGAGCCCAACCATTTTCTTCCAGTTTAACTCCAGGCCAATGAAAGTCTAACCGTGATAAAAGGTACGCCGTGTTCTTTGTGATGGCTCTCAACAACAGTTCCTGACCCCATCAAAATCCCACAAGGCGACACCTCTGGAAGACTTGTGTTTAGTTTAAGGCCTAGCTCCTGAATAACATTTTAGCAATTGTATTTTAGCTGGGGCCTCATCAAGGCACATTATGGGTGGCCTTGGGGTATGCTGCAACCTATCAATGGGCAACAATTGCACTTTAGCCACATTTTTGCACTTTAATGCTTGCACTTTAGATTAATGTATTCTTGATAGGCATATTGATCGATTTTAATTATACATCTCTACGAATTTTAATACTCTCCACCCCCAGCTAAGGGCTCAGATTTTCATGGGCTCTGTAAATTCCGCTAGGATGCTGATGTGCACAAATGAACTATTGGGTTTATTGCAATGATTCTAAATAATTGCACAATAAAGAATTCTTCTTCTACAATTCATGAACAAGCTGAAGACCCTTCACGGGACACTATCCCACCTCTTCAAAGAGCATTTTCCCTCTTCGTCAAGGAGCACGTATCCCACCTCTTCAAAGAGTAGCATCTCAAGGAGCACTACCCCATCTCTTCAAGGGGCACTATCCCGCCACTCCAAGGAGCAGTATCCCATCTCTTCAAGAAGCACTATCCCTCCTCTTCAAGGAGCACATATCCCACCTCTTCAAGGAGTAGTATCTCAAGGAGCACTACCCCATCTCTTCAAAGAGCACTATCCCACCACTTTAAGGAGCACTAGTCCATATCTTCAAGGAGCACTAGCCTACCTCTTCAAGGAGCACTATCCCAAGGAGCAGTGTCCCACCTCTTCAAGGAGCACTATCCCAAGGAGCAGTGTCCCACCGCTTCAAGGAGCACTATCCCAAGGAGCAGTGTCCCACCGCTTCAAGGAGCACTATCCCAAGGAGCAGTGTCCCACCTCTTCAAGGAGCACTATCCCTCCTCTTCAAGGAGCACTATCCCTACTCTTCAAGGAGCACTATCCCACCACACAATAGGAACGCACCTATCACCTGTCTCTCTGTAAATGACCTTGAATCGTACTCGTGTCCTCACTCTTGTTCAGTGCTCCATTTTTTCCTGGCTAGGTAAGTGCTCCAATAATAAATATCTTTACTTCAATACATACATAAACATACAGCATGTGCGATCCATGTTACAGCGATCACAGGTCTGCAGACGGTAACTGCTAGCAGACTGTGGCAGGGTTCAGAAGTGAATACGTCTATGGTGAGTAGGCTACTTCAGCCAATACTGAAGGTCAGGTGGCAACAACATCGGACTGCCTACTGAGGGGTAGTGGCACTAGCTAGGGAAGAGACTTTCAGGGTAAGTGCGTTTGTAGTCCCGTTTGATTTGCATGGGACTAGCGGTATTGACCATCCATTGGAAGGCTGTTCCGGAGGCAGGGGGCGGAGTCTGAGATGCCCCTGTTGCTGCTGCGCTAGCAGGAAGCATGCTGCCACAACCTGAAATACTTACCATATATAGGGATTAGCAGAGGCCTCTGGATGTGCACCTGGTTCCCTGGCTGGTACTGAACTGAAAGAGACTACATCAACACTGCACCGGCACCCTTACCCTAAAGATGCGACTAATCTTCTCTGAGGAATGTCAAAGGCCATTGAATGTGCTTAAGACGATTTCTAGCTCTTACTGAACAGCATTTGACTGGAACAAATTAATTGAAAATTACTTCGAGATTTCACAATGACTGTGCCTTACCATGTCTCAGTGACTCTACTCCCTAACAGTATTTCACTGAGAATATTTAACACTACAAGTAGCAAGAATGCTTGGGAGGACTAGCAGCTGTGCCAGCTAACAGACATGGCCCAATATAATGAGGAGTGGGCTTCCAAAACCTGCCATATTATCCCATCCCAAAATGGACCCCTGAGCCCTGATGCTACCTATATGCCTAAATACATGGATTAAATCAAGGCACCAAATGATTTAATATCAATGTATGCATATTAATACAAAAAGCGGAGACTGCTCCAACGTGGCAGTTCCTGCATAGGCCTTCCCCAACATTTGTTACAAGCATGAGCACCTGATTTACCTCTTGCATTTCCTGAAACCTTGCTTGCTCGACACACTACTCTGCACTTGCAGCCAATGTTGTTCACCGAACACACCTACAGCGCATCACGGACACCCACGCACAGTTCCAACTGCTCCCTTAGATGATGCACTCCTTGGCATACTGCAGGCAGACGCCATCTTGTAATCCACTGGACAAGGTACAGCTGTTGTGAGCCCCCGCCAGTGGCTGTCACACACTATACAAAGGACGGAAACACATCCAATGGAGCTGGGGCAGCTATGATGAATAAAGCCTTGAGAAATAATTAAGGATTTTATTGCGTTAAAGACACACGCACTTGGCGTTCTTTAATGTGCTTATGGGAACTTGTTCTGTTCGAGGCCAAGTGCCTGACAACTCAATACAATGTGATGTGAAAGCCATGCCACGCGAGGCAGCTGCCAGGCAGGGCCTGCGCCAGAGAGCTGCTGTGGACTGATGGGGGCAGAGAGAAGGCGGTCTGCTGGGGAGGTGGGCTGCCTGGAAGGAAAGAAAGCTCGTCTTTGCGTGGAGCGGTGGAGGTCTTGCAATCAACAGCAGAAATGTCCAAAAGTTAATGGCAGAGGACAGGAAGGTTCGGGGTGGATTGCAAGGGACAACGATCCTTCGACTAACCCTGTTGCCAAAGCTATGGGGCGTATTAAGAGGTAACTATCTTTACAAAAGTCACTGATACCCGAATACCCGTGGGCGGGGGAGAAATGTGAGAAAACGGACACAAAGGTCATGGTAGCAGATAGGACGTTACAGGAAGGGATGTAGGGAACAAAGCAGTCTCTAGTGAAACCGGGCTCTTAATACAGTTTTCTTCTACGTTAGTGCTCTGAAGCAACCAAGGCGGCGTGCCAGCGCTTTAAAAACATCCGGCAATATAAACAGGGTATGGACCGCATCACCTTCCAAATCGCTCTCTAAATGAGTGCTCGTGAGTGAAATGAAGGGTTTCCATGTACAGACTGATGAGTGCAGTGGGGAACAAGCATTCCCATTTACACGAACCAAGACGAGGCCTTTAAAACTAGTTCCAGTAGTGAACTACCCGCACCAGGAGACAGGTCGTGATCTACTGTCATAGACTATGGGCTCTGGCAGCTTCATAGCACAGGGGCTTAGCTCTGCAGACAGAGCCCTTCAAGTAGGCCGTCCATCACAGGTGGATTAAGGGTGAAGGAGACAAAGGGAAACGTAGAAAGCACTTGATTTATTGGAGGAAAGTAGGTTACCCAGAAGTTCCAGATGTTTGCTGTAAACTGACCTTTTGATTTCGAAAGAGAGGAGCGAGGTTTGAATAAGTGACAATAACCATTCATGTTCAGCAACTTCCCAACAATATATACATTTGAACTGCCTATAGAACTTGCCTTTTTTTTTTTAACAATATCTAGTTTTCAAATAGCGCTTAAACCCATGCTTATCAAAGGGCTGTGACAACAGATATTATTATGAAACTCATAGTTACCCCCAGCCATACACATCAAATGGTTTAGTAAAGAGATGTTTCTTATAGAAATGTAACCAGTCTATATCAGAACCCTGGCCTCAAATATGTGTTACAATTTAACAAGCTTCTGCTCTCACTGCAAATAAGCCTGCAGTCTTAACACAGTTTTTCACCTTTGGGCAAATCGTCAACAAATCAGGCCATTAGCCCCGAGATATAGATATAGATATATATATATACACTGAAAAAACCATAGGTTTTAGGGAAAGTTATAGTTAGTTGGACATTTCACTCGTACAAAACCATAGAAATTCCCCTGTTATAGTTAGTTCAGCTAACTATAACTCGCGCCCGCAATGCACTGCTGATGACGTCACATATTACATCACTCATGACATGGTCAGTGACATCACTGATGACATCACTGATGACATCTCAAATGACATCACTGATGACATCACTGATGACATCATCCAGTGACTGTGTGTTTCTGTAAAGTTTAAATATGTTTAATATATATATGGGAAAGGCGTATTGAAGAATGAGTGGGTGTATGTCTGAATGGATGATTTAGTACGTGAGTGACTGACTCTACAAGTGAGTGATTAAACGTATCTTACTGAATGCATGGGTTAGTGACTAAACTGTGTGAATGTCTGTATCCGTCTGTTTGTTGGTGTGTAAGTGGATGCATGGATTTGCGAATAGCTACATGAGTGTCTATATGGGTTATTGATTGGTTCTCTGAGTATCTGTATGGCTGCCTGAGTGTTTGTGTGGGTGGGGTGTGTGTGACTCTGTACATAGATGTGTGAGTGGGTGATTCACTGGGTGCATCATTTCAAGAGTGCATCTGTGATGGACTGCTTGGGTGGGTGAGTGTGTGTATGGGTGTGTTAGTGAGTGAATGTATATCTCAGTGGTACATGTGCGAGTAACTACAGATGTAAAAGGCAGTATATATGTGTGTTAGAGTATTTAAATGGGTATAAGTGAGAGTGTGTGATAGTGAGAGTGGCTGTATGGATGCGTGTGTGCTTGTATCAGTTATTGTATAAGAGCGTAAGAATGTGCTAGTATTTGTATGAGCAAGTGAGCTGGTGTGTGTATAACTGTATAGGTGAGTAAATGGGTGTGTGATTAATTTTTGCATGACTGACTAGGTGTGTGAGTACCTCTATGGATGAGTGGCGGTGTGTGAGTGTTTATATAGGTGTATGAGTGCATATGATAGTCCTGTACTGAGTGACTGTAAGTATGAGTGACTGTACGGGTGAGTGAGTGGATGTGTGTGTAGACCTAAGAATCAGTGAGTGGGTATGTAGTTTTTGGTGTTGGAGTGTCTATGGTTTTGAGAATGGCAGTCTGTAATTTAGAGTGGGTGTATCAAAAGTTATATTAGGGTGTGAGAAGATGCATGAAATTATCACATGGATGATGTCATTTGAGATGTCATCAGTGATGTCACTGACCATGTCATGAGTGATGTAATATGTGACGTCATCAGCAGTGCATTGTGGGCGCGAGTTATAGTTAGCTGAACTAACTATAACGGGGGAATTTCTATGGTTTTGTACGAGTGAAATGTCCAACTAACTATAACTGTCCCTAAAACCTATGGTTTTTTCAGTGAATTTCAAAGGTTTTTTAAATGCTAATTTCTAACTATAACGTGCCTGAAACCTATGATTTTTTCAGTGAATTTCAAAGGTTTTTAAATGCTAGTTTCTAACTATGCCTACAGAGGTAGGACATGTGAAGAAAGAAGAAAAAACGCACAGAAAGAAGCAAAAGAAATGCAGAAAGAAGCAACAGAAGTCCACAAAGACGAAGAAAAGTGCAGGAAGAAGCAAGACATGTGCAGAAAGAACCAACAGAGGAGCAGAAAGAGGCCTTGTTGCAAAATCATCCTGTGCCCACAACTTTTTCAGACGGGTACTGGTGGTAACTGACTCTGACTAACCAGAGCCAGTGCTATGCTAAAAGACACTTAGAATACAGTAAAAACACCTACATACACTAGGGAACACTATGCGTTGGGGTACCCCTGTGATTAGCATGACCTCCTCTGCAAGTCCCTAGTACATAATAGGGCAGGGGATTAAAACTACCTCTTAAAACGCACTACAGGGCGCGTTTGCACAGTGGTGAAGGGAGGGGGGCCTGAGGTGACGTGTGCAAACGCGCCCCGTGGCGCGTTTTAAGTTGCGGGATTAAGTCCCCTTGAATCCTGAGGGTCCCTGGGGCCCAACTAGCCCCCAGGTACCTACAGTTAGGACCACAGAGCTGAGTTGCAGAGAGGCGTTCTGAGGCCACGCACCTTTTTCACCTCTCTGCAACGCAACTCTGTTGTGCTTACTGAAGGTACCTGGTGGGCTAGTTGGCCCCCAGGGTCCCTCAGGATTCAAAGGGAATTAATTCCCCAACTTAAAACGCACCACAGGGCGTGTTTGCGCACATGTCACCTGAGGCCCCGCCCCTCCCTTCACCACTGTGCAAACGCGCCCCGTGGAGCGTTTTAAGTTGGGGGATTAGGTCACCTTGAATCCTGAGGGTCCCTGGGGCCCAACTAGCCCACCAGGTACTTCCAGTAAGCACCACAGGCCTGCGTTGCAACGCCTGTAACAAATTGTGCAGTTGTGTTTAGGTAGTGAAGAGGGTCGTGCTGGGGGTAGTGTTTTAGGGTTTAGGGTAGTGCAGTGGTGTTTGTGTAGTGTAGGAGGTCATGCTGGGGGTAGATTTAGGGTTTAGGGTAGTGCAGTGGTGTTTGGGTAGTATAGGGAGTCGTGCTGGGGGAGTGTTTTAGGGTTTAGGGTAGTGCAGTGGTGTTTGGGTAGTGTAGGGGGTCGTGCTGGGGGTAGTGTTTTAGGGTTTAGGGAGTGCAGTGGTGTTTGGGTAGTGTAGGGGTCGTGCTGGGGGTAGTGATTTAGGGTAGTGCAGTGGTGTTTGGGTAGTGTAGGGGTACTGCTGGGGGTAGTGTTTTAGGGTTTGGGGTAGTGCAATGGTGTTTGGGTAGTGTAGGGGTACTGCTGGGGTAGTGTTTTAGGGTTTAGGGTAGTGCAGTGGTGTTTGGGTAGTGTAGGGGTACTGCTGGGGGTAGTGCTTTAGGGTTTAGGGTAGTGCAGTGGTGTTTGGGTAGTGTAGGGGTTCGTGCTGGGGTAGTTTTTAGGGTTTAGGGTAGTGCAGTGGTGTTTGGGTAGTGTAGGGGTTCGTGCTGGGGGTAGTGTTCTAGGGTTTAGGGCAGTGCAGTGGTGTTCGGGCAGTGTAGGGGGTCGTGCTGGGGGTGGTGTTTCAGGGTTTAGGGCAGTGCAGTGGTGTTCGGGCAGTGTAGGGGGTCGTGCTGGGGGTGGTGTTTCAGGGTTTAGGGCAGTGCAGTGGTGTTCGGGCAGTGTAGGGGGTCGTGCAGGGGTGGTGTTTCAGGGTTTAGGGCAGTGCAGTGGTGTTCGGGCAGTGTAGGGGGTCGTGCAGGGGTGGTGTTTCAGGGTTTAGGGCAGTGGTGTTCGGGCAGTGTAGGGGGTCATGCTGGGGTGGTGTTTCAGGGTTTGGGGCAGTGCAGTGGTGTTCGAGCAGTAAAGGGGTCGTGCTGGGGGTGGTGTTTCAGGGTTTAGGGCAGTGCAGTGGTGTTCGGGCAGTGTAGGGGCGGTGCAGGGGTGGTGTTTCAGGGTTTAGGGCAGTGCAGTGGTGTTCGGGCAGTGTAGGGGGTGGTGCAGAGGGTGGTGTTTCAGGGTTTAGGGCAGTGCAGTGGTGTTCGGGCATTGTAGGGGGTCGTGCAGGGGGTGGTGTTTCAGGGTTTAGGGCAGTGCAGTGGTGTTCGGGCAGTGTAGGGGGTCATGCTGGGGCTGGTGTTTCAGGGTTTAGGGCAGTACAGTGGTGTTCGGGCAGTGTAGTGGGTCGTGCTGGGGCTGGTGTTTCAGGGTTTAGGGCAGTGCAGTGGTGTTCGGGCAGTGTAGGGGGTCGTGCTGGGGCTGGTGTTTCAGGGTTTAGGGCAGTGCAGTGGTGTTCAGGCAGTGTAGGTGGCGGTGCTGGGGCTGGTGTTTCAGGGTTTAGGGCAGTGCAGTGGTGTTCGGGCAGTGTAGGGGGTCATGCTGGGGCTGGTGTTTCAGGGTTTAGGGCAGTGCAGTGGTATTCGGGCAGTGTAGGGGGTCTTGCTGGGGCTGGTGTTTCAGAGTGTAGGGCAGTGCAGTGGTGTTCGGGCAGTGTAGGTGGCGGTGCTGGGGCTGGTGTTTCAGGGTTTAGGGCAGTGCAGTGGTGTTCGGGCAGTGTAGGGGGTCATGCTGGGGCTGGTGTTTCAGGGTTTAGAGCAGTGCAGTGGTGTTCAGGCAGTGTAGGTGGCGGTGCTGGGGCTGGTGTTTCAGGGTTTAGGGCAGTGCAGTGGTGTTCGGGCAGTGTAGGGGGTCATGCTGGGGCTGGTGTTTCAGGGTTTAGGGCAGTGCAGTGGTGTTCGGGCAGTGTAGGGGGTCTTGCTGGGGCTGGTGTTTCAGAGTCTAGGGCAGTGCAGTGGTGTTCGGGCAGTGTAGAGGGTCTTGCTGGTGCTGGTGTTTCAGGGTTTAGGGCAGTGCAGTGGTGGTCGGGCAGTGTAGGGGGTCGTGCTGGGGCTGGTGTTTCAGGGTTTAGGGCAGTGCACTGGTGTTCGTGCAGTGTAGGGGGTCGTGCTGGGGATGGTGTTTCAGGGTTTAGGGCAGTGCAGTGGTGTTCGGGCAGTGTAGGGGGTCGTGCAGGGGGTGGTGTTTCAGGGTTTAGGGCAGTGCAGTGGTGTTCGGGCAGTGTAGGGGGTCGTGCAGGGGGTGGTGTTTCAGGGTTTAGGGCAGTGCAGTGGTGTTCGGGCAGTGTAGAGGGTCGTGCTGGGGTTGGTGTTTCAGGGTTTAGGGCAGTGCAGTGGTGTTCGGGCAGTGTAGGCGGTTGTGCTGGGGCTGGTGTTTCAGGGTTTAGGGCAGTGCAGTGGTGTTCGGGCAGTGTAGGGGGTCGTGCTGGGGCTGGTGTTTCAGAGTCTAGGGCAGTGCAGTGGTGTTCGGGCAGTGTAGGGGTCGTGCTGGGGGTGGTGTTTCAGGGTTTAGGGCAGTGCAGTGGTGCTCGGGCAGTGTAGGGGGTCGTGCTGGGGGTAGTGTTTTAGGGTTTAGGGTAGTGCAGTGGTGTTTGTGTAGTGTAGGGTTCATGTTTTAGGGTAGTGCAGTGGTGTTTGGGTAGTGTAGGGGGTCGTGCTGGGGTAGTGTTTTAGGATTTAGGTTAGTGCAGTGGTGTTTGGGTAGTGTAGGGGGTCGTGCTGGGGATGGTGTTTCAGGGTTTAGGGCAGTGCAGTAGTGTTCGGGCAGTGTAGGGGGTCGTGCAGGGGGTGGTGTTTCAGGGTTTAGGGCAGTGCAGTGGTGTTCGGGCAGTGTAGGGGGTCGTGCAGGGGTGGTGTTTCAGGGTTTAGGGCAGTGCAGTGGTGTTCGGGCAGTGTAGAGGGTCGTGCTGGGGTTGGTGTTTCAGGGTTTAGGGCAGTGCAGTGGTGTTCGGGCAGTGTAGGCGGTCGTGCTGGGGCTGGTGTTTCAGGGTTTAGGGCAGTGCAGTGGTGTTCGGGCAGTGTAGGGGGTCGTGCTGGGGGTGGTGTTTCAGGGTTTAGGGCAGTGGTGTTTGGGCAGTGTAGGGGGTCTTGCTGGGGGTAGTGTTTCAGGGTTTAGGGCAGTGCAGTGGTGTTCGGGCAGTGTAGGGGGTCGTGCTGGGGGTGGTGTTTCAGGGTTTATGGCAGTGCAGTGGTGTTCGGGCAGTGTAGGGGGTCGTGAAGGGGGTGGTGTTTCAGGGTTTAGGGCAGTGCAGTGGTGTTCGGGCAGTGCAGGGGGTCGTGCTAGGGGTGGTGTTTCAGGGTTTAGGGCAGTGCAGTGGTGTTCGGGCAGTGTAGGGGGTCGTGCAGGGGCTGGTGTTTCAGGGTTTAGGACAGTGCAGTGGTTTTCGGACAGTGTAGGGAGTCGTGCTGGGGGTAGTGTTTTAGGGTTTAGGGTAGTGCAGTGGTGCTTGTGTAGTGTAGGGGGTCGTGCTGGGGTAGTGTTTTAGGGTTTAGGGTAGTGCAGTGGTGTTTGCGTAGTGTAGGGGGTCATGTTTTAGGGAAGTGCAGTGGTGTTTGGGTAGTGTAGGGGGTCGTGCTGGGGTAGTGTTTTAGGGTTTAGGGTAGTGCAGTGGTGTTTGTGTAGTGTAGGGGTCGTGCTGGGGGTAGTGTTTTAGGGTTTAGGGTAGTGCAGTGGTGTTTGTGTAGTGTAGGGTTCATGTTTTAGGGTAGTGCAGTGGTGTTTGGGTAGTGTAGGGGTCGTGCTGGGGGTAGTGTTTTAGGATTTAGGTTAGTGCAGTGGTGTTTGGGTAGTGTAGGGGGTCGTGCTGGGGGTAGTGTTTTAGGGTTTAGGGTAGTGCAGTGGTGTTTGTGTAGTGTAGGGGGTCGTGCTGGGGGTAGTGTTTTAGGGTTTAGGATAGTGCAGTGGTGCTTGTGTAGTGTAGGGGGTCGTGCTGGGGGTAGTGTTTTAGGGTTTAGGGTAGTGCAGTGGTGTTTTTGTAGTGTAGGGGGTCATGTTTTAAGATGCAACGCTCCAATACCTGACCAGTCTGCACTACATAAAACTGCAAAAAAACAAAAATAAAAAGTGTTTTGCACACTTTTGTCATTGGGCTATATGTGGGCTACATCTGGGTAATATTTGTGCTACATTTGGGCTCTTTTTCACTGGTGGCCATCTTGGAAGACTTCTTTGTTATGAAGTTTCCTAATTTCCTCATTTACTGCAGTCTCCTCAGTAGGAAATGCTTTCAGTTTTTACTTTGATTCCATCAAGAAGGCATTCAGATGTGTCTCACATTTGCCATAAATTCAGAATGTTAGCACTCTAGTTGCTCATTAGATCACTGTAGTAAAGCTACTGCTCACCAGGAGTTAACTGGAAGTCTGCTGCTGGTATTGAAAGTGATTGTTTCAGTCTGCATGTCAGAATTTTCTAATGAAATAGAAGAGGATTTCAGATCTCACTTAAAACATGCCCTAATTTTTCTTTCTGCAGCACTAACCATAATTTCTATTTCAAAAAGAACCCCTCATTTTGTTCCTTTTTAAATTAAATGTTTTAAGTGTTACCGGTTTATTCCAATCAAGATGGCTTCAGGTGTGCCATACTTTTGTCATAAGTAAGGCTGTTAGCGCTCTAGTTGTTCTTTAGAACACTCTGGGAAGCTGCAGTAGAACACAAAGGCATCAACTGGCAGGCTGCTCCTGTTGAAATATAACAGGAAGATATTTGAGATCACACTTGAAACATGTCCTAATTTTTCTTTCTACAGCACTAACCATAATTTCTATGACAAAATGAACCCCATCATTTTGTTCCTTTTTAAATTAAATGTTTTAAGTGTTACCAGTTTATTCCAATCAAGATGGCTTCAGGTGTGCCATACTTTTGTCATAAGTAAGGCTGTTAGCACTCTAGTTGTTCTTTAGAACACTCTGGGAAGCTGCAGTAGAACACAAAGGAATCAACTGACAGTCTCTGCCCTTGTTGGATGTACATGTTTTACTGAGAATGTCAGACTTCATTCTCACATGACTGAGAAAGATAATGTGAATTTACAGAAAATATGCTCTCATTTTAGCTTCTGGAGCACCTTCCAAAACTCTATGGGACAAGCATGTGAAAATAGTTTTCTCTCAAATATGATTCATGATATCCCAGCAGAAGGTTTTTCACAGGGTAAAATCACCTTAGAACACACCACAATTCATGAAATTAGTATGGTACCATCAACAAATGAATTTTAATGTAACTAAAGTCTGTTATCACCCTTTATAGTTCTCCTTTCGGTAACCCTCAAAATCTTTGATTCACTACAATGCATTTCAATGGGGTACTATCATTTATATTGGTCCCAAGATGGCTGCCAGCAATTCCAGGATGAAGTGCTGACAGCCAATCAGATCTCACGATGACATGTGTGGTTAGGCTCCGCCCAGATATATATGTGATTTTACTTTTGATTTTCTCAGGAACTACTGAACGGATTTACACCATTTAAGCAAAAGGCACGACACTGAACCAAGGGCTACCTCGTTGCCAAATTTGGTGTAATTCCGTTCAGCAGTTCGGGCTGTAGCTGCGACTAAAGGTTCCTATGGAAAAATGAATGGGGAAAACACGTTTTGGGACCCCTTTTTTCTCGGCCCCCGCTTGACGAATCACCCTGAGACTTTCAGGATAGGAGCGGACCCGAGCGCCCCAACAAGTTGGAAACTTTCGCGAAGATTCGTCAACCGGCGCCAACGTTATTTCAAATAGAATGTTGCGGATTTCCTATGGAAAATAGGTCCTAACTATAACTATCTACTGGCGACTGCCAGTAGATATATATATATATATATATATATATATATATATATATATATATATATATATATATATATATATATATATATGTAGTTATTGTTTCTATTCAAAAAGCATTGTTTGTTTTGCCAATAACTTTGGCGTCGTTTGACGAATCTTTGCGAAATTTTCAAAACTTATGGCCCGCTCCGGTCAGCTCCTGCCTTGAAAGTTTCGGGGTGATTCGTCAAGCGGGAGCCGAGAAAAAAAGGGGGTCCCAAAACGCGTTTTCCCCATGTTAATTTCCATAGGAATTTTAGACAAAGTTACAGCCCGAACTGCTGAATGGAATTACACCAAATTTGGCAAAAAGGTAGGTCTTGGTCCAGGAAGCGACCTTTTTTAAATGGTGTAAATCCGTTCAGTAGTTCCTGAGAAATTAAAAAAGAAAAATATCGATATCTGAGCACCGAGGAGGAGTCGCGACTCTTCCCGGGCACGAGCTTCACTCTGATTGGCTGCCAACAATCTAAACCAGAATGTGTTGGCAGCAATCTTGTGACTCGGTAACCGAGTCACAAGAAAACTGAAAATAAAGGTTAAAAACAAGAAAAGGTGGCAGGGTAGAAACACCCTGACCCCCTAGGCCTGCTCAGGGGGTCCCACAGGGACCCCCAGGCCAAAAAAAGCATTTTTTAAAAAGAAAGATCGGCAGAATTCACGCTGGGTGCGCGAATCCTGCCGAAGAAAAAAAAAATAAAAAGAATCGCGGGCTCCCGCGCTTCATTTAAATGAGCCACCGGGTGGGCCAGGTCCCGGGGGCAATGCCACAATTATATAGCGGGGGCCCCCGGGGACCGCCACCTCCCCGGGGCTATGATAATTATGTGCGGGGGGCACGCAGCCCCGGGGACCGCCACCTCCCGGGGGCTTCTTCTATAGTGAATGCGTGTGGGGGTCCCAACCCCCCCCACACTGTCCCGGGGACCACCACCTCCCCGGGGCACTGTATAATTGTATGAGGGGGATACGCGGCCCCCTGCAGCCCCGGGGAACGCCACCTCCCCGGGGCTCTGTTTATTAATTTTTAAAAATATGTGTGGGGGGGCCCATACTCTTTGAAATGCGGCCCCCCGGCCCCGGAGACCACCACCTCCCCGGGGCTATGTGAATTAAGGGAGGGGGGCCGCGCAGCCGCCCTCCAGGAGCCCTTGATGGCCCTGGAAACCGCCACCCCCCAGGGCCGGCTCCTGCAATGTCCCGGGGTGCCCACCCCCGGGGCATTGCTGTTTGCTATGGCAGGGCGGGAGCACGGCTCCCGCCCTGTTATAGCAAACTCTGCTTTGCTTCATTGAAGCGAGAGCAGGAAAACCTGCTCTCGCTTCAATGAAGCAAAGCAGAATTGCTTTTGAGCAAGGGGAGGTGCATGTCAGCAGCTCCCCTTGCTCAAAAGCAATGACGGCTCCCGCAGGAGGCGGGGAGCTGTCGGGACCGTGGGGGCATTGGGGCTCCCCCCACGGTCCTCAACGGTAAGGCAAGGTCTTGGGGGATGGGGTCCCCGGGGCCAGAAGTGGCCTGGGAGGGGGGCCACGCAACCCCCCTCCCCAATAATTTAAATAATTAAAAAATAAAAAAAAACACGGAAAGGCCGGTCCCGGGGGATGGGGTCCCCGGGGCCATAATTGGCCTAAAGAGGGGGGTCACGCAGCGCCCCTCCTAAAAAAAAACCACAGGCTGGCCAGGCCCCGGGGGATGGGGTCCCCGGGGCCAGAAGTGGCCAAGGGAAGGGGGGCCATGCGGCGCCCCTCCCCCCAAATATTTTTTGGGAAAAAAAAACAAGGCTGCCAGGCCCCGGGGGATGGGGTCCCCGGGGCCAAAAGTGGCCCAGGGAAGGGGGGTCACGCAGCCCTCCTCCCATAAAATAAAATAAAATAAAAAAGAAACCGGCAACTCGTCGGAGGCCCCGCCCCCTCCCTGCAGCACTCTGCAAGCGCGCTCTGAGTGCGTTCTAAGTTGGGGATTTAGTCCCTTGAATACTGAGGGTCCTGAGGCCAACTAGCCCACCAGGTACCTCCAATAAGTGCCACACAGCTGGATTGCAGAGAGGTGGTCCGAGGCCACGCCCTTTACACCACTCTGCAAACGCGCCTCTTGGCGCACTGGTGGTGGGGCGATGAGGTCCTCTTGTGTCCTGAAGACCTCAGGACACAAGTGGACTTCATCCCCCGAGCAGCAGTGCGCCAGGGGGCGCGTTTGCAGAGTGGTGGAGAAAGGGGGCGTGGCCTGTGTCCACCTCTCTGCAATCGAGCTCTGTGGCACTTACTGGAGGTACCTGGTGGGCAAGTTGGCCCCCAGGGACCCTCAGTATTCAAGGGGAATTAATGCCCTAACTTAGAACGCGCCAGGGGCGCGTTTGCAGAGTGGTGGAGAAAGAGGGCGTGGCCTAGTATGAGAAGTTAGCAATCCTGCTGTGTGGACTTACTGGAGGTAATAGGAGGGGTAGTTGGCCCCAAGGTTGACGTTGGGGCTAACTACCCCTCCTGTTACCTCCAGTAAATCTCACACAGTGGGATTGCTAAGAGGTGCTCGAAGGCCACGCTCACCTTTCTCCACCACTCTGCAAACGCGACTGCTATGTTATAGTTCGAAATTAGCATTTAAAAAACCTTTGAAATTCACTGAAAAAACCACAGGTTTCAGGGACGTTATAGTTAGACATTTCACTCGTACAAAACCAGAGAAATTCGACCATTATAGTTAGTTGAGCTAACTATAACTCGCGCCCCCGTAATGCACTGCTGATTACGTCACATATTACATCATTCATGATATGGTCAGTGACATCACTGATGACATCTCAAATGACATCACTGATGACATCATCCAGTGACTGTGTGTTTCTGTAAAGTTTAAATGTTTTATATATATATATATATATATTTATATATATATATATTATCTACTGACGTGTCGCCAGTAGATAGTTATAGTTAGGACCTATTTTCCATAGGAAATCCGCAACATTCTATTTGAAATAACTCTGGCGCCGTTTGACGAATCTTTGCGAAATTTTCCAACTTGTTGGGGCGCTCCGGTCCGCTCCTATCCTGAAAGTCTCGGGTGATTCGGCAACCAGGGCCGAGAAAAAGGGGGGTCCCAAAATGTGTTTTTCCCATGCAATTTTCCATAGGAACCTTTAGTCGCAGCTACAGCCCGAACTGCTGAACGGAATTACACCAAATTTGCCAAAAAGGTAGCCCTTGGTTCAGAGTCGTGCCTTTTGCTTAAATGGTGAAAATCCGTTCAGTAGTTCCTGAGAAATTTGAAAAAGAAAACACATATATATCTGGGCAGAGCCTAACCACACATGTCATCGTGAGATCTGATTGGCTGTCAGCACTTCATCCTGGAATTGTTGGCAGCCATCTTGGGACCAATATAAATGATGGTACCCCATTGAAATGCATTGTAGTGAATCGAAGATTTTGAGGGTTACCAAAAGGAGAACTATAAAGGGTGATAACAGACTTTAGTTACATTAGAATTCATTTGTTGATGGTACCATACTAATTTCAGGAATTGTGGTGTGTTCTAAGGTGATTTTACCCTGTAAAAACCTTCTGCTGGGATATCATGAATCATGTTTGAGAGAAAACTATTTTCACATGCTTGTCCCATACAGTTTTGGAAGGTGCTCCAGAAGCTAAAATGAGAGCATATTTTCTGTAAATTCACATTATCTTTCTCAGTCATGTGAGAATTAAGTCTGACATTCTCAGTAAAACATGTACATCCAACAAGGGCAGAGACTGTCAGTTGATTCCTTTGTGTTCTACTGCAGCTTCCCAGAGTGTTCTAAAGAACAACTAGAGTGCTAACAGCCTTACTTATGACAAAAGTATGGCACACCTGAAGCCATCTTGATTGGAATAAACTGGTAACACTTAAAACATTTAATTTAAAAAGGAACAACATGATGGGGTTCATTTTGTCATAGAAATTATGGTTAGTGCTGTAGAAAGAAAAATTAGGACATGTTTCAAGTGTGATCTCAAATATCTTCCTGTTATATTTCAACAGGAGCATCCTGTCAGTTGATGCCTTTGTGTTCTACTGCAGCTTCCCAGAGTGTTCTAAAGAACAACTAGAGCGCTTACAGTCTTACTTATGACAAAATTATGGCACACCTGAAGCAATCTTGATTGGAATAAACTGGTAACTCTTAAAACATTTTGTTGGAACCGGAGTTACCGAGTCCGTTACGGTAGCATGGCGCAAAGCGGGGAAGGCACGCGAAGGCAATGTGTAAGGCAGTTGTGCAGCACACTCTTACTTCAACTCAGATATGCGGAGCAATAACCGGACACCACACCAGGTTTACGTAAGTAAAAATCAAGTTCCTTTATATCAATCAAGATTGCGTTAGATTATGCAGATGATACAATACATTTCTTTAACTGGTGCGCATTCTGTTAAAAAGACCCTCAACAGTTCTGGCCACTAAAAGGCCGCAGGAATCAGTTCCTAAAAACACAGCACCAATAATGATTCGGGTGCACTAACAAATTAGGGCCTAGCACATGCACAACACTGTTTAGGCATATTAAAATCTCTGGCCCCTGGGCACATACATCAGGCCTAGGTACTCAGTACAGCATGGGGTACAATAGGCAGGAGGGAATCCTAAAGGGAACCCCTCAACATGTCCAGCAGCTGGGGCTTCCCTATGAGGGGGCTCCTATACCTCCCAGGGGAGGTGAGGGTTAACTTAAGCTTGGCCCCCTTCTCACCAGGTGCCTCGCCTGGTACAAAACGTCATGGAAGGCTCCTCCCTCCTTAATCCCCTGCTAATCGTGGCCCCCGGCCCCCAGGGGCTTAACCTAGAGCCCTAGGGGCCTCCTGGGCTCACCTGCAGTGCTGTAGCTGTCGTGGTGCCTCTCGGCGGATTCTCTCCCGGGCCAGCCCTCTATTGGACGGGGCGGGGCCCGGTGCGAGTCTCACGGCCCTCTGGCCGGCGCTGCCCAACTTCCGCGAGGCTATGGAGCCTCCTGCTTCACTATCCGGTCGTTGGGGGGCCGGTATCACACTCCTCCGGCCCCCGTGGAGTCAGCGTTCAGTGGGGGACAAGGAGCGGGAGCCGGCAGTCCCTCCAGACGGCTCCGGCTTCCGCGTGTGCACACGGAGTTCTTCCTCCTCCGTACGTGCTGGGGGGCGGGCTCTTGACGGCGCCCAATCCCAGCGCGGCGGCGATTCTTCCGGGGGCTCCCGTTGGCAGTGGAGCCCTCTGACGTCTTCCTGATTGGCTCCGGCTGGGCCAATCACGTCGCGGCCTTCTCCTGTTGCTGGGCGACGCCTCCCGCCTCCTTCTCCTCGGCTGCTGGCTCCGGCGGGGCCAATCCCGTCGCGGCCTTTTCGGGGCGCGACCTGTGACGCGGTCGGCGTCCCCGGCCCCACGGCAACGGCGTCCACGGGCCCGGAGGCCGCAGTAGGCCTCAGCTCTGTTCACGCGGCCCTCCTGGGCTGCGGCGGTGTTCTTCTTGGCCGCGCTTGCAGCGGCAGGGGTCTCGGGCCCGGCGGTGATTTCTGTGGGCTTCGGTGAGGGCGCGGACGGCGCACCTCACCACACTCATGCACGGGGAGAGGTCTTCCTCACCTCAGCACCCCTCTTCACGCGGCGGCCGCGGCGGCGATCCGGTCACCAGGTCAGTGACTGGGGGGTTCAAGTTCTCCCACGTGGAGTTGCAGCGCGGGCGCGCTGACAGCCTTAGTCACCGGGCTGTGTGGGAAGGGTTCTTGGGGGACAGTCCAGCTGTCGGTGTGGATAGATAGGGGGTGAAGGTCTAGCGCTTAGGACACAGCGCTTCGCCTCGTGATCCCCATGAGACGGTATAACTTAAGTTCCTGTTACTCTTGGCTTAACAGTTCTTCTTCTTATGAACAGGGGGGTTGTGAGTTGGTGATTCTGGGAGTGCTTGATGTTCCTCCCCGCACGCTGGAGATGGTTCCCTGGGTCCCCTCACACTGGGCAAGATCAGTGGGTGGTGGGCGTTCCTCAGCTATCTTACGGCAGCAGGGCCTTGACCCTGTCAGCAGCAGTAGTGTAGGTCTCCCCTAGGCCCTAAAGTCTATACTCCGGCGCAGGTTCTCCCAGGTTCAGCGGTGCCTCAACCTAACTAACTAAAAGGTTTTCCCTCCAAGCCTCTTATACCCCTAGGTCAGGTGACCCTCCTAAAGGCGGCAAAACGTAACTCCTCCCACAGCCCGGAAGGTTCTGGAACCTTCCACCTACCTAGCTATGTGGCCCAGAGGCGGGGACGGGATGGATACTGTATCCCTATGTCCCAGCCTGACTCTGGCTACTAGCGTGTATGTGTGGAAGGCCCTCTGCAGTAGCAGGGGCCTGTGGCAGCCATCTTTAGTGAGAGAGCACCTGCACCTCAGCACTGACCAGCAGTGGCAAGGCGCCCAGAGACCTAGGTCCAGTAAAAATAGGGTGGCAAAAATGAGGCGCAAAAGGGAAAAAAACAGGGCAAGACCACCCTAGGGCTGACAGGTCTAACACATTTAATTTAAAAAGGAACAAAATGAGGGGGTTCATTTTGTCATAGAAATTATGGTTAGTGCTGTAGAAAGAAAAATTAGTGCTAAAACACTACCCCCAGCACGACACCCTACACTACCCAAGCATAACTGCACTACCCTAAACCCTAAAACACTACCACCAGCACGACTCCCTACACTACCCAAACACCACTGCACTACCCTAAACCCTAAAACACTACCCCCAGCACGACTCCCTACACTACCCAAACACCACTGCACTACACTAAACCCTAAATATACCCCCAGCATGACCTCCCACACGACACAAACACCACTGCACTACCCTAAACCCTAAAACAGTACCCCCAGCATGACCCCCTACACTACCCAAACACCACTGCACTACCCTAAACCTTAAAACACTAACCCCAGCATGACCCCTACACTACCCAAACACCACTGCACTACCCTATACCCTAAAACACGACCCCTACACTACACAAACACGACTGCACTACCCTAAACCCTAAAACACTACCCACAGCATGACCCCTACACTACCCAAACACCACTGCACTACCCTATACCCTAAAACACGACCCCTACACTACACAAACACCACTGCACTGCCCTAAACCCTAAAACACTACCCCAGCACTATCCCCTACACTACCCAAACACCACTGCACTACCCTAAACCCTAAATCTACCCCCAGCACGACCCCTACACTACCCAACCACTGCACTACCCTAAACCATAAAACACTACCCCCAGCATGACCCCCTACACTACACAAACACCACTGCACTACCCTAAACCCTAAAACACTACCCCAGCACGACCCCTACACTATCCATACACCACTGCACTACCCTAAACCCTAAAACACTACCACCAGCACGACCCCTACACTACTGCACTACCCTAAACCCTAAAACACTACCCCCAGCACGACCCCTACACTACCCAAACACCACTGCACTACCCTAAACCCTAAAACACTACCCCCAGCATGACCCCCTACACCACCCAAACACCACTGCACTACCCTAAACCCTAGAAAAGAAACCCCCACCCCATGCCCAATCCCCATTACCTCTCACTCCTCATGGTTCCTCTCTCCTCGTGGTTCCTGCTTCACGTCATCTCTGAGGGGCGGTGCACGTCGTTGTGAGGAAACTGAACAGCCTCTGCTTCCTTACAACGACATGGATCGTCTACATGTTTTAGAACGCATGGTCATTTACCATACATACCTTTACAACAAAATTCGTTGTAAAGGCATGCGTGGTAAATGACCATGCGTTCTAAAAAAAATGCGTAGTAATGACTTCGTGATGTACAACGCATGCGTGGTAATGCATGCATTGTAATGGTATTGTTAAGTAAAAAAGTCGTTGTAACGGCTGTTTACCGATCGAAGCTGGCCCCTGTTCTTCAGTGAGACGTTTATTTGATTAATTAGGAGGAAGGAATGTGGTTTATTTACCGAAAAGTGCATTCCTGGCTGTTGTATTGTGAAAGTGTCCGCGTGGCCTGGTTTCACTTCCGGTGAGAGAGTGGAAGAGTCTGTTTGGATCTAAAGGAGTTCTGTTGTTGGACGGGGCCGGCGCGAAATGTCATCAGAAAACATAGCTAATGGAAAGCGTCCTCCCTGAAGTGTGGAGCAGTGCCATGAGAGGTCAACGAGTGTGCGTCCCACCGCAGTATGACCGCACCGCGTGACCCATGTGCCGCCTCCAGGGTACGGGAGGCAGAAGCGGCATCGCAGGTCCTCTTGAAGACCGTTGTAGCACTAATTCTACATTTTGGTACTAGGGCATTTTAACTTCGTTGTTCCTGCCAGATACAAAGAGAAGATCCTGTGTTATTCAGTGCCCTCGTTACCTTTTTTGTGGGTTGTGGTGCTTGTCACTTCGCTGCCCCGCCGGTGCACACAACTGGGCACCCCACCTCGTGTGCCATCTGCAGGGCCTCTGCCCTCGGATCACTGGTTTCGGTTTCTGGAGTGGCAACATAAACAGTTGCTCCCAAAGGACTAGCCTGAACACTTAGGTGAATATCCCCTGCACCAGCATTCCACGGAAATTCTTTCCTAGCTCTCCCATCGCCAACGAGCACGGCTCCGCTCGCGACACCGTATGACATCATCGGAGCCATAAGAGGACCTCGTCGGCGTGCTGACGTCAGTTCCACCCATTTTTCCGTGCCACCGAGGGCAAACAGGGGACCGAGACATTTTCACATGTATACATAGTATAATAAATATATATATATTCACTGAAAAACCATAGGTTTCAGGCACGTTATAGTTAGAAATTAGCATTTAAAAACCTTAGAAATTCACTGAAAAAACCATAGGTTTCAGGCACGTTATAGTTAGAAATTAGCATTTAAAAACCTTAGAAATTTACTGAAAAACCATAGGTTTCAGGGGCGTTATAGTTAGTTGGACATTTCACTCGTACAAAACCATAGAAATTCCCCGTTATAGTTAGTTCAGCTAACTATAACTCGCGCGCCCGCAATGCACTGCTGATGACGTCACATATTACATCACTCATGACATGGTCAGTGACATCACTCATGACATCACTGATGACATCTCAAATGACATCACTGATGACATCACTGATCACATCATCCAGTGAATGTGTGTTTTTCAGAAAATTAAATATGTTTTATATATGTATATCTCAAGGTCGATGGAAGAATAAATGGGTATATAAGTGTCTAAATGGATGATTTTTTTTTAAAATTGATTGTATAACTGACTAAGTGTATCTTAGTGAATACATGGGTTAGTGAGTAATGTTTAAATATGAAAATATCTGTATCAGTCTCTCACTTTGTGTATAAGTGGCTGCATGGGTTGGTGAGTAGCTACATGAGTGTCTATATGGGTTATTAGTTGGTTTTTTGAGTATCAGTAAGAGTGTCTGAGTGTCTGTATGGTTCGGTGGGGGTATTACTTAGTGCATAGATGCATGAATGAGTGACTCACTGTTTGTATGTGTTGAAGACAGCATGTGTGCAGGACTGTATAGGTGGATGAGTATGTGTATGGGTGTGTTAGTGAGTGAATGACTGTCTCAATAGTGTCTTTATGAGTAACTACATATGTTTTAAACTAGTATAAGTGAGTATTGGTGTATATAAGTGAGTATATGTGAGAGTGAGAGATTGGAAGAGTTCCTGTACAAATAAGTAGGTGTTTCTATAAGTGATTGTTTAAGAGAGTAAGTATGTGTAAGTTTCTGTAGAAGTAAGTGTGGTAGTGTGTGTATAACTGTATATGCAAGTAAATGGATGTTTGATACTTTGTTTGCATGTGTGACTATGTGTGTGAGTAACTCTATGGATGAGTGGCGGTGTGTAACAGGATGTATATGTGTATGAGTACATATGATGAGTGAGTACATGTATGAGTGACTGTATAGGGACTGTTGGTGAATGAGTGGATGTGTGTGTAGATCTTGGAATTACTGAATAGGTGTGTTGTAATTGGTATCGGTATGTCCATTGTTTTGAAAATGTTAGTTTGTATTTTTGAGTGTGTGTATCAAAGGTTATATTAGGGTGAGAGGAGGTCTGCCACTATCACAAGGATGATGTCATCAGTGATGTCATCAGTGATGTCATTTGAGATGTCATCAGTGATGTCATCAGTGATGTCATGAGTGATGTCATGAGTGATGTCACTGACCATGTCATGAGTGATGTAACATGTGACGTCATCAGCAGTGCATTGCGGGCGCGCGAGTTATAGTTAGCTGAACTAACTATAACGGGGGAATTTCTATGGTTTTGTACGAGTGAAATGTCCAACTAACTATAACGCCCCTGAAACCTATGGTTTTTTCAGTAAATTTCTAAGGTTTTTTAAATGCTAATTTCTAACTATAACGTGCCTGAAACCTATGGTTTTTTCAGTGAATATATATATATATATGATGTGCGAACGAGTCCCAATCGCGCTCTCAGGTCCTTCACAAACACCAGTACTCCAAAGTTAGCAAAGGGGTTTATTAACCTCATAAACCCGCTGTGACGCTTTCACCCTCAAGGGGCTTGTTCACACAACAGTGTCACATTTGGTAAAACTTTACATACACTTCCTGGTTTGCAATACACATAGAAAACGGACTTGTCATACACATTGAAACATTTCATCAAATGCATGGGCGCCATTTTGGAGTTAGCAAATTTGCATTACAACATAGATTAAACTGTTACACCATCCGTGTAGGAAATCCAATTATCCAATTTGGAATGGACTGTGTGATGACATGCGAGCATAGTGATTGGTCATTTGCCCTTGAAATTGCGTGCCAAAATTCTAATCATACTGCATCCAAACGTGTAAGAATAATGCATGCTGGATCTTGTGGTCACATTTCTGATTTGCGTATGTCTGTGGGTGTGTCCCTGATTAGCTACGCAACTATGTCGGCTGGATTCATTTCCGTGCAAGAAATATTGTTACCGTACAAAACACGTATTGCGTTTGTTGCTGGGCGTTAGTTGTGGGCATTTGTCCGCCTAACACACTGCCCAATCTTGTTATTTTGATAGCATTCATGGGTACTGTCATAGTGACCCTCCCCTGTGACTGTTAGACCTGTGAATGCGATATGTAAATATCGATGATTGGTGCAAGATACAGATATCATTCCCTGTATAGTGGGAAATGCCCAAATCTATATAGCCCGGTGGTATTGTAGGGCGTGTCCTCCAAAGTGGCCTAGTTTCACCACCCATGGCAAAGTGCCGACTATGTGAAAACATCCATGATTCAAACCAGGAACATGTAAATATCTGCCTTTGTGTTAACCCCTTATCTTCCAAAGTGACAATAAATACGATGAAAATTGAATTTGAAAATAAAATTAAAATCCAAGGAAAATCTTATCTGTAGACTGGAATATAGCTGATTGATGGTACGAAGAAAAGGGTAGGGATCCTTTTGTCGTATGTCTAAGACATAGTCCCTTCCTTTTCCCTGTGGAAGACAACAAGACAATGGCCGTATGAGTACATAATTTCAGTTAAACCATGCAGACAAGAACATAGTAACGCAAGTGCCAGCACAGGTAAATAAGTACAAATAAACAGCACATTACTCTATAGCGGGTGGACGACCACTGGTTAATTAGTGTATTAACAATCTATACTTTGTTTCACATTTCCTGCAGATGTATGGCCATCTCCTCGTCCCAATTGTGCCCATTTGGGTGACGGGTCCCCATCCCTATGATGTGTCTAGACTCCCGCTGTCTCAATCTCAGGATGCGTTTCCCCCTCTCCTATTAGCTGTCACTTGTTCTATCGCATAGTAGGAAAGCTTTGTACAGTCTGAAAAATGTTTTGTTTCAAAGTGTCGTGCGATAGGGTATTGTTGATCTCTGTTAGTGATGGCCCTCATGTGTTCAAGGACACGTTTTTTCGCCATGTGTGTGGTACTGACTACATACCTTAATTTACAGGGACATTCCAAGACATAAATCACAAAAGTGCTGTTGCATGTGAGAAATTGTTTTATACTGATCATACTGTTGGTACTGGTATTCCAGAACTCTTTTTGCATTCGGCTGTTCCCACAGGCCTTGCAATGGCCACATGGGAAAAAGCCTTGGAGGTCTATTCTTCTTTCTGACGTGGTGTCTATTAGATCACTATGTACTAAAAGGTCTTTGAAATTTCTTCCCCTTCTGTATGTGATCCTGGGTCTCATCGGTAAGGTGTTCCCTATAACCGGGTCCCCCCTAAGTATATTCCAATTACGTGTAATGGTCTTACGTATTTGTTCTGAATTGCCATTGTATGTCAGTATCATGCGTGCTTCCATTTCATCTTTGGACTCTGTGTTGTTTGTCAACGTGTTCCCAAGAATGGTGTCCTCTCTGCTTCTTTTACTCTCTCACCGCTTTCTTAAGAACCCATGTGGGGTAACCTCTATTCTTGAATCTTTCGATCATAGTATTTGTTCCCTTAGATAGCCTTCCTCTGTACTGCAGTTTCTCTTCGCTATGAGCAATTCCCCATAAGGGATGCTCCACTTTAGATTATCTGGGTGGCTGCTTAGAGCATGAAGTAGAGTATTTCCTGCTGTACATTTACGAAATAAGGTAGTGATCACTTTGTTTGCTACAATTCGGACCTCGGTATCTAGATACTCTACTACATGTTTATTGATGGTGCTGGTGAATGTGAGGTTCCTAGAGTTGTGATTCAATTTGTCTATAAACATTACAGCTTCCTGTTCACTGCCTTGCCAGACAATGAACAGGTCGTAGCGTGATCTAAGCCAAAGTCTAATCTTGGGAGAAATCGTTACGGAGATTGGTATCCCTCCTAATGTCCTCCTCCACGCTCCCATGAAGAGATTGGCAAAGCTTGGCGCAAGCTTGTACCCATTGCAGTGCCGAGGGTCTGTTTGTACATGTCTCCGTTAAACATAAAAAAATTGTTGGTCAAACAGTACCTGATGATGTCTAGAATCATCTGAGTGTGTCCCCAGTATCTGATGTGCCTTTGTTCCAGAAATCTACACGCCTCAATTCCCTGATCATGATCAATCACTGTATACAGTGAATTGACGTCTAGGGTTATGAGTAAATACTCTGTGTCCCATTCCAGATTGTAAATTTTAACTAGGAAATCCTTTGTATCCCTCACGTATGAGGGCAAGGTGATTACAAATTCCCTCAAGAGTGGTCAGCATATCGTGAAAGGTTCTCAAGGACACTACCCTGGAGGAAATTATGGGTCTGCCCGGTGGATTCTCTCTATTCTTGTGTATCTTGGGAAGTAGATACATGACTGGAAGAACAGGATAATCTTTTTAGATAGCAATATTCTTCCCATTCGATTAATCCTTGTCTTTCCACTCGCCTAGTTTTCCCAGATACAAATAATACTGGTGTTATACTCTGTCCGATTGGATCTAGTGTATGTATTCATGTCACTGAGTTGGCGTGAAGCTTCCTCTATATACATTTCCCTGGGCAAGATAACAATATTGCCCCCTTGTCGTGCGGAGTCTTACTACGATACTGGCATCTGTGGCCAGTTCTTGCATGACCTTTTCTGGGCAAATGTTAAGTTATGCTTAAAACTCTTCATCTTTTTGTCCAGTTCTTCTGTCTTAACTCAAGTAGATCGTTGCACCTGCTCCTGGAAGGTGTCAATGTTGTCATGGTTCATGTTTGGTAAAAATGTTGATTTTGGTTTGAAACTAGTGCAGGCCGCTTTGTCATATCCAATTTCCATTTCCTCAAGAATGAGATGGGCATCCATACTCATCTGTGTTCCTTCAGGGTCCCTTTCTAATTCAGTAGTGCCACCAAAGTGTCAATGTCACCTATGGTAAGTTCATCATTGTGTGTTAGCGTTCGCCTTGGTGAGGTCCCCTACTTCTGGCTGGTTTTAATTTGTGCCATTTACTCAATTTCAGTTTCTGCAAAATTTGAAAACATCAATTTTACTGTCTCATAATTCATGGGTACTGCCGGACAGAATGAGAGACCTAGACAGAGGTTCTTTGTCTTTGTTGCTAATGTGTCTGGTAGATAGATTAACTATGGTTTGATTTGCCGTTGCATCATCCATTATTGGTTTTCTTGGAGCGTGTCTGCTTGTTTCCCACTTGCTCCAAATTGTTCTCTTTTCTTTCTCCTCTGCCTGCACCTCTTCCGCCTCTTCCTCTGGTACCCTTTGCTTTTCCTCTTCCTCTTCCTCTTGCCATTGGAGTGTCCTCCTTTGGTTCACTCTGGATGTCGCTCTTGTGGTTTGCAGGCTCCGTCTCATGAGCCTGTACTCGTCTAAAAAGTCTTTGGACGAGTTGCGCCATCCCTTCAGATGTCGAACTTTCTGATGTTCTTGTTAATTCTGATGCATCTGTATTCGTGTCACTTGGCTGGCCACTTCTTCCTCCTGATTCATCTCGGATGTTGATGCTACTGTGTCACTGGTTTCACCGTGTCGTAGAGATGGTCATACTTTCGGCTATAGGTTAGAATTCTGCCCGATTCGTAATCGCCACAATCTCTGTGGAGCTTGCGTTGTTCCTTGCTTTATGTCTTCTTCTACCTGCTTCAACCGTTTTCTCATTTCTTCCAAGAATTTAGAGAGTTCTTGTTCTGTATGCGTATTCAGTTCTTCTTTGATTCGTCCAATCTCTTTCTTTATATTCTCCTGTCAGACAAGGCATATTTTACTAGAATCTCTAGCATGATCTTTGAACTGTTAGCCGAATTGGCTGACCACTCTTCCAGCATATGAGGGTCTGGTGAATCATACGAGGAGTAATATATATTCTTAGGCCTCGGGCACCATCGCCTTCTCTATGTAGTCTTGGAGGGACGTCGCTTCCCACCATTTGGACATCTCTTGTTTGTGTAACTTTCATATTTTCTAGTACTTCCATAATGCTTGAATCTATCCGTGTCACTGCCGGTATGGATCGCCCCACTCCGGTGCTCTTGCAAACAGTGTCTGTGCTGCTACTTTGCGTTCTCTGTCATCTTCCATTTTGTCGCTTGGGTTCTAAAAATTATTATCCCAGTTGCAGTACTTTGCGCCTGGGGTGTGGCAGACCCCTCTATCTGCGGGGTCAGCCACACACGAGGCTCAAAGTACTGCAACTGGGATAATAATTTTTAGAACCCAAGCGACAAAATGGAAGATGACAGAGAACGCAAAGCAGCAGCACAGACACTGTTTGCAAGAGCACCGGGAGTGGGGCGATCCATACCGGCAGTGACACGGACAGATTCAAGCATTATGGAAGTACTTAGAAAATATGAAAAATTACACAAACAAGAGATGTCCAAATGGTGGGAAGCGACGTCCCTCCAAGACTACATAGAGAAGGAGATGGTGCCCCGAGGCCTAAGAATATATATTACTCCCTCGTATGATTCACCAGACCCTCATATGCTGGAAGAGTGGTCAGCCAATTCGGCTAACAGTTCAAAGATCATGCTAGAGATTCTAGTAAAATATGCCTGGTCTGACAGGGAGAATATAAAGAAAGAGATTGGGCGAATCAAAGAAGAACTGAATACGCATACAGAACAAGAACTTCTCTAAATTCTTGGAAGAAATGAGAAAACGGTTGAAGCAGGTAGAAGAAGACATAAAAGCAAGGAAAAACGCAAGCTCCACAGAGATTGTGGCGATTACGAATCGGGCAGAATTCTAACCTATAGCCGAAAGTATGACCATCTCTACGACACGGTGAAAACCAGTGACACAGTAGCATCAACATCAGAGATGAATCAGGAGGAAGAAGTGGCCAGCTCAAGTGACACGAATACAGATGCATCAGAATTAACAAGAACATCAGAAAGTTCGACATCTGAAGGGGATGGCGCAACTCGTCCAAAGACTTTTTTAGACGAGTACAGGCTCATGAGACGGAGCCGGCAAACCACAAGAGCGACATCCAGAGTGAACCAAAGGGAGGACACCCCAATGGCAAGAGGAAGAGGAAGAGGAAAAGCAAAGGGTACCAGAGGAAGAGGCGGAAGAGGTGCAGGCAGAGGAGAAAGAAAAGAGAACAATTCGGAGCAAGTGGGAAACAAGCAGACACGCTCCAAGAAAAACCAATAATGGATGATGCAACGGTAAATCAAACCATAGTTAATCTATCTACCAGACACATTAGCAACAAAGACAAAAGAACCCTCTGTCTAGGTCTCTCATTCTGTCCGGCAGTACCCATGAATTATGTAGACAGTAAAATTGATGTTTTCAAATTTTGCAGGAAACTGAAATTGAGTAAATGGCACAAATTAAAACCAGCCAGAAGTAGGGGACCTCACCAAGGCGAACGCTTAACACACAATGATGAACTTACCATAGGTGACATTGACACTTTGGTGGCACTACATGAATTAGAAAGGGACCCTGAAGGAACATAGATGAGTATGGATGCCCATCTCATTCTTGAGGAAATGGAAATTGGATATGACAAAGCGGCCTGCACTAGTTTTAAACCAAAATCAACATTTTTACCAAACATGAACCATGACAACATTGACACCTTCCAGGAGCAGGTGGGCAACGATCTACTTGAGTTAAGACAGAAGAACTGGACAAAAAAGATGAAGAGTTTTAAGCATAACTTAACATTTGCCCAGAAAAAGGCCATGCAAGAACTGGCCACAGATGCCAGTATCGTAGTAAGACCCGCCGACAAAGGGGGCAATATTGTTATCTTGCCCAGGGAAATGTATATAGAGGAAGCTTCACGCCAACTCAGTGACATGAATACATACACTAGATCCAATCGGACAGAGTATAACACCAGTATTATTTGTATCTGGGAAAAACTAGGCGAGTGGAAAGACAAGGGATTAATCGAATGGGAAGAATATTGCCATCTAAAAAAGATTATCCTGTTCTTCCAGTCATGTATCTACTTCCCAAGATACACAAGAATAGAGAGAATCCACCGGGCAGACCCATAATTTCCTCCAGGGGTAGTGTCCTTGAGAACCTTTCACGATATGCTGACCACTTCTTGAGGGAATTTGTAATCACCTTGCCCTCATACGTGAGGGATACAAAGGATTTCCTAGTTAAAATTTACAATCTGGAATGGGACACAGAGTATTTACTCATAACCCTAGACGTCAATTCACTGTATACAGTGATTGATCATGATCAGGGAATTGAGGCGTGTGCGAGATTTCTGGAACAAAGGCACATCAGATACTGGGGACACACTCAGATGATTCTAGACATCATCAGGTACTGTTTGACCAACAATTTTTTTATGTTTAACGGAGACATGTACAAACAGACCCTCGGCACTGCAATGGGTACAAGCTTTGCGCCAAGCTTTGCCAATCTCTTCATGGGAGCGTGGGAGGAGGACATTAGGAGGGATACCAATCTCCGTAACGATTTTCCCAAGATTAAACTTTGGCTTAGATACATCGACGACCTGTTCATTGTCTGGCAAGGCAGTGAACAGGAAGCTGTAATGTTTATAGACAAATTGAATCACAACTCTAGGAACCTCACATTCACCAGCACCATCAATAAACATGTAGTAGAGTATCTAGATACCGAGGTCCGAATTGTAGCAAACAAAGTGATCACTACCTTATTTCGTAAATGTACAGCAGGAAATACTCTACTTCATGCTCTAAGCAGCCACCCAGATAATCTAAAGTGGAGCATCCCTTATGGGGAATTGCTCAGAGCGAAGAGAAACTGCAGTACAGAGGAAGGCTATCTAAGGGAACAAAATACCATGATCGAAAGATTCAAGAATAGAGGTTACCCCACATGGGTTCTTAAGAAAGCGGTGGAGAGAGTAAAAGAAGTAGAGAGGGACACCATTCTTGGGAACACGTTGACAAACAACACAGAGTCCAAAGATGACATGGAAACACGCATGATACTGACATACAATGGCAATTCAGAACAAATACGTAAGACCATTACACGTAATTGGAATATACTTAGGGGGGACCCGGTTATAGGGAACACCTTACCGATGAGACCTAGGATCACATACAGAAGGGGAAGAAATTTCAAAGACCTTTTAGTACATAGTGATCTAATAGACACCACGTCAGAAAGAAGAATAGACCTCCAAGGCTTTTTCCCATGTGGCCATTGCAAGGCCTGTGGGAACAGCCGAATACAAAAAGAGTTCTGGAATACCAGTACCAACAGTATGATCAGTATAAAACAATTTCTCACATGCAACAGCACTTTTGTGATTTAGGTCTTCGAATGTCCCTGTAAATTAAGGTATGTAGGCAGTACCACACACATGGCGAAAAAACGTGTCCTTGAACACATGAGGGCCATCACTAACAGAGATCAACAATACCCTATCGCACGACACTTTGAAACAAAACATTTTTCAGACTGTACAAAGCTTTCCTACTATGCGATAGAACAAGTGACAGCTAATAGGAGAGGGGGAAACCGTACCCTGAGATTGAGACAGCGGGAGTCTAGACACATCATAGGGATGGGGACCCGTCACCCAAATGGGAGATGGCCATACATCTGCAGGAAATGTGAAACAAAGTATAGATTGTTAATACACTAATTAACCAGTGGTCGTCCACCCGCTATAGAGTAATGTGCTTGTTTATTTGTACTTATTTACCTGTGCTGGCACTTGCGTTACTATGTTCTTGTCTGCATGGTTTAACTGAAATTATGTACTCATACGGCCATTGTCTTGTTGTCTTCCACAGGGAAAAGGAAGGGACTATGTCTTAGACATACGACAAAAGGATCCCTACCCTTTTCTTCGTACCATCAATCAGCTATATTCCAGTTTACAGATAAGATTTTCCTTGGATTTTAATTTTATTTTCAAATTCAATTTTCATCGTATTTATTGTCACTTTGGAAGATAAGGGGTTAACACAAAGGCAGATATTTACATGTTCCTGGTTTGAATCATGGATGTTTTCACATAGTCGGCACTTTGCCATGGGTGGTGAAACTAGGCCACTTTGGAGGACACGCCCTACAATACCACCGGGCTATATAGATTTGGGCATTTCCCACTATACAGGGAATGATATCTGCATCTTGCACCAAGCATCGATATTTACATATCGCATTCACAGGTCGAACAGTCACAGGGGAGGGACACTATGACAGTACCCATGAATGCTATCAAAATAACAAGATTGGGCAGTGTGTTAGGCGGACAAATGCCCACAACTAACGCCCAGCAACAAACACAATACGTGTTTTGTACGGTAACAATATTTCTTGCACGGAAATGAATCCAGCCGACATAGTTGCGTAGCCAATCAGGGACACACCCACAGACATACGCAAATCAGAAATGTGACCACAAGATCCAGCATGCATTATTCTTACACGTTTGGATGCAGTATGATTAGAATTTTGGCACGCAATTTCAAGGACAAATGTCCAATCACTATGCTCGCATGTCATCACACAGTCCATTCCAAATTGGATAATTGGATTTCCTTACCGGATGGTGTAACAGTTTAATCTATGTTGTAATGCAAATTTGCTAACTCCAAAATGGCGCCCATGCATTTGATGAAATGTTTCAATGTGTATGACAAGTCCGTTTTCTATGTGTATTGCAAACCAGGAAGTGTATGTAAAGTTTTGCCAAATGTGACACTGTTGTGTGAACAAGCCCTTGAGGGTGAAACGCGTCACAGCGGGTTTATGAGGTTAATAAACCCCTTTGCTAACTTTGGAGTACTGGTGTTTGTGTAAGGACCTGAGAGCGCGATTGGGACTCCGTTCGCACATCATAGTAAATACCGGCCCACTCCGCCGGCATCGCGCCACCCCTCGACGGGCTACAATCCCCGGAAGGAGTAACTTCAGTATGGATATATATAGATATATATATATATATATATATAGATATATATATATATATATATATATATATATATCTCGCAAAGTGTACTGAAGAATGAGTGGGTGTATAAGTGTCTGAATGGATGATTTAGTAGGTGTGTGACTGACTGTATAAGTGAATCATTAAACGGGTCTTACTGAATGCATGGGTTAGTGACTAAACTGTGTGAATGTCTGTATCAGTCTGTCAGTTGGTGTGTAAGCAGCTGCATGAGTTGGTGAGTACCTACATGACTGTCTATATGGGTTATTGATTGGTTGTCTGGGTATCTGTATGGGTGCCTGAGTGTCTGTGTGGGTGGGTACGGTGTGTGTGACTCTATGCATAGATGTGTGAGTGGGTGATTCACTGGGTGTATGGGTTCAAGAGTGCATTTTGAAGGGCTGTATGGGTGGGTGAGTGTGTGTATGGGTGTGTTGGCGAGTGAATGATGTCTCAGTGGTACAGGTGTGAGTAACTACATATGTGAAAGGCAGTATATGTGAGTGTTGGAGTATATAAATGACTATGTGAGAGTGAGTGATTGTGAGTGGCTGTATGGATGAGTGTGTTGTTGTATCAGTGATTGTATAAGAGAGTAAGAATGTGTTAGTATCTGTATTAATAAGTGAGGTGGTGTGTGTATAATTGTATAAGTGAGTAAATGGGAGTGTGTTTGATTCTTTGCATGACTGACTAGGTGTGTGAATAACTATGGATGAGTGGCGTTGTGCGAGTGTCTGTATAGGTGTATGAGTGCAAATGATAGTGCTGTATTGATGAGTGACTGCATGTATGAGTGACTGTATGGATGAATGAGTAGATGTGTGTGTAGACCTAGGAATCAGTGAGTGGGTATGTAATAACTGGTATTGGTGTGTCTATGGTTTCGAAAATGGTAGTCTGTATTTTACAGTGGGTGTATCAAAGGTTATATTAGTGTGTGAGGAGGTGCATCAGATTAGCACGTGGATGATGTCATCAGTGATGTCATCAGTGATGTCATTTGAGCTGTCATCAGTGATGTCACTGACCATGTCATGAATGATGTAATATGTGACGTCATCAGTAGTGCATTGCGTGGGCGCAAGTTATAGTTAGCTCAACTAACTATAACGGTCGAATTCCTCTGGTTTTGTACGAGTGAAATGTTCAACTAACTATAACGTCCCTGAAACCTGTGGTTTTTGCAGTGAATATATATATATATATATATATATATATATATATATATATATATATATATATATATATATACATATACACTGCTTATGACCTCACATTACATCACGCATGTGACATGTTCTATGACATCAATGATGACATCAGTGATGACATAATCCAATGAGTGTATTAGTTTATTTTATAGTTTACATAGTGGCGGGTAGCTACCATATTACTTCTCTACCTAATTTTGTACAGTCTATGTCCAGCTAATGGGTGTAAGTGTTGGCAATAAGCATGTGCTTCTAATGCATCATAGGTGTGTAGAGGTATTGAGTATGTTATAAATCTTTGTATTGAAGAGTAAGTCTGTGGGCTGGTGACAGTTGATGACTTGTGTTCAGCATGTTCCACACACGTTTTTTGGTACTGTAGAAAAGGTTTACAGCAGGCCAAAGGTTCTACATAGTAGACACTAAATATTGTAAGTAGCCTTGAGTTATTAGACAAAATCGTCTCAGCATAACAATTTCTACATAACATAGAAGAATGTGTGCACCAGGTACTAACGCATGTACAAGTGCTTCTTTTGCTTCAGAAGATGGGCTATCTGTAAAGTTTTCACCGCAGTATGAAAGTTGCAGGTAGTATAATCTTTAGCACCTTCAGACCTTGGTTATTTTAATCAGTGTCGTCTTTCACAATTGTTGCACAGAGTGTACACTGTTCTTGGTAGATATATTTTAATACTCTGTGGTGTATTTCTCATAAGAGTTTAGCTGTCTGCAAACAGTGTGGTACAGAGTAAACTCTCTCTACAGGGTGAACACTGTTTACAGTACCCACTTTTGTACGGGAGTTTCAAAAATGCTCCCGCTTTACGGGAGCAAAAACAAGTTCTCCTTCCTGCGCCGGTGCGGGCAAGGAAACTGCTGTGTCCCAGGGGTGGGTTCCCTGGGACGCAGTAAGTGAGCCAGCCCTCAGGGGTGGGCTCCCGGGGGACATTAATGGCTCAGAGATGAGGGCTGCGTGGCTCCCTCTCCTTTAGTTAAACATATCAGCCCCGGGGGATGGCTTCCAGGAGCCTTTCAAGGCTGGGGGGGGGGGGGCTTGGCCCCACTCCCTTCCAGTTAAAGATGTCGGCCCCAGGGGATGGAGTCCCGGGGGCCTTTTAAGGCCCTTCTCCCCTTTTGTGTATATTTCAGCGCCGGAGGTGGGCTCCCCCAGGCCCTTAATGACTTAGGGAGAGGGGCAATGCGCCCCCCCTCCCCTTATGTAATGCAGCCCTAAGGGGGTTACCCAGGGCCTATAATGGCATTTTTTTTCATTTTTGACTCAATGGGTGGGGGTCTCTCTGGGTCTCCCCCCCATTGGACCTAGGGGGGCAGGGTATCCCTACCCTGCCCCTTTAGGTTATTATTTTTTTATTTTTACTTTAGGACAAGGGACTAAGTCCCAGAGTCCTGTAATGGATGCCAGCAACATTTTTCTGATGTTGCTGGCAGCCAATCAGGACCCTCTATTTTTTAAATGGCGCTCCCTCAAGTCTCTCTTGAGCCTCTCGCAGACCCAACCATCCAGATATACAAATATTTTTGACCCTCAATTTTTAAAAAAAACAAAAAAAACTACTGAACGGATTTACACCAAATCACGAAAAGTATGGATCATCCCAAAACTTTGCATGCATAAAATAGTTAAAAGGTAAACCTTTTTGGAACTTTTCGTTGAGATTTGTCAAACGGGGCCAAAAGTATTAGGAAAAGCATTTTTTGTGTTTCTGTGGAACAGGTGATATATATATATATATATATATATTTATGAGAGATTAGAAACAGGAGAAGGTTCCGTTGAGGTCCTTCAGCCTAGTAGTGTCCCTGTACTGTCAAGTAAGGTTGTAGTTTCCTAGCCACTGGGAGAACCTATATCCCAAGTGAAGCCTTAATTCTAACTTTACACAAGGAGTAGCCCACCCCACCGTCCGCCTACCCCAATCAGGGTCGAACTGGCCGTGGCGGACACCGGGCATTTCCCTAGTGGGCCGGAGGGGTGGGGGCCGGGTTTGTTACAGGGGCCGGTTTTGCACCAATCTGCAATATCGGCCCCCTGTAACAAAAGCGGGAGCGGTGCTTCTTACAAGCACTCCCCTCCCCCCCCCCCCCCCCAGGGCCGGTCGAGCAGCAGTCTGCCACGGCTGGTTGCTGTTCTCAGTCCGGCCCTGTCCCCTATGCTTGGACAGCATTTTAGGGGGGCGGCATTGCATAGGCTGCGGCTGCAGACGATCCTCCTCCTTTGCACAATGACCTGAAGGGGGGCTGCCAGGCTACATGGTTGTTATTCCTAGCTTTGCCCCTACTCAATTTCGTGGCAGTCTCAACTCCCACTCCTTTCCATGTTTCACTTTCTGCGTGTCACACTATGCGTGACTGCCTTCTATATGCGAGCATGGGGGCTCTGTGTCTTGGCTGAAAAGATTCACGTGCAGAAGGTTCAGGGGTGCAACTAGACCCAAATTTCCGAGGGGGGGGGCTAACACTTTCAAATGCTGGAGGCGGTGCCAAATTCAGAGTTATATTAAATATTGCTTCTGGGTCATACTGTCATTGTTGTGGTATAATGCATAGGTGTCATTTTTTTGCCAATATATGACCGCTCAATTTAAAGCAAGCTGGGCCTCTAACATTAATGTATTCATAATAGTATTTTACAACTTTTACAGGAAATTTAGGACTCTACTTCAAAGAATTTTAGCAGAACAAATAGTAAATGTTGTAATGTATTTTAATACACATTTAATATATTTACCTACTCTCACATGACATTTATCATTATAAGTCTAGTTTTGTCAACAATCAGTCACATATGATACACTGTAAAACACCTGAGGTCAATTGCATTGGCCTCGACCCATTAGCCCTTCAAAATAGTTTTAGAAGATATTTGGGTGTCTACATTTTCCCACCTTCCAGGGTGTTTCGAACAATTGTGGCAAATAGTGCAGTTTAAGCACATTTCTATAGTTATTGTTCTACTGAATGAAATGATCGTTTGAAAATAATATGTAAAGTGCACTTTTACCCTAACCAAGCAGCCTGGTGCTGAGCAATAACTGAAGGAGAGATGGAGACTGCACTAATGTGGAAAGGGCAAGTTTTAGTTTTTTTTTTTCCACAGTGCAGAAGACTGCGTTTTTGGCGTGGATGAAGGCGCAGGCAGGAGCTATGATCTTAGAGGTTTAGGAGATTAAGAACACGCATGCACATACTGTGGACACCGCATTTGGGGGCTCCACGCCATGAAACAAGCAGAATTTTGCATAGCGGAAGGATACCTGCCTTTTGGATTGAGCTCATTCGTCTTGCAAGAAAGAAAGTGGAAACCACAAGTGAAGTTTATCTTGTTAGCAGGACATCTCAGTGGAAACCAAAGTGAAGGTTATCCCCTTGACAAATGTGAAGGCTTGTTGGCAAGTGAGCAGTGACTGAGACCATTTTTATTCTTGTTCCCTGGATATAGATGAAGAATTAAACTCTTTCCTGACAAAAATTATTTTTTCCCCGTTTGCCCTCCTGATGTGTTGTCTGTATATTTAAATTTAATATGATCATGAAGAAGGTGGCAGAACAATTATAGAACCACCGAAACGTGCATTGACTGTTGGTGCGTCCAGTCCGGGCCACTACACCAGAAAGAGAGCAGAGATCAGACTCCGCTGGTGTATGGGGGATGTTGTCTTTTACAACTGTTTGCATGATGAATGTGTGGTATGTGGTATGAATGGGATGTCAGATGAGAGAGTGGAATAGGAGGATTTATGGGGGTCATTGTGGGTTTTGAAGTAAAAGAGTTTTTAAACCAGTAAATTAATGCATATAGCTTTAAAAATAGATGCAAAGCGATTCCAAATGATGGAATAGCATAAAAACAGATGCAAAGTTATGCTAAATGTTGTATGGTTTAAATGTCAGTTATGTAATAAAAGGCTTTCTATTATCCTGTAGAAAAAGAATATACAAAAAATAAAAAATTAAGAAATATGTGAAAAGAATATAGAGTTGGTCTGGATGTGTTTATGGGTGGACCTATTCCCATGTGAAAAGTATTTTGGCTAGTAGGACCTTCTTGTCTTGTGTGCTCAACTCCCCAGTCCTAAGCCCATTTTGATAACTTAATAAGTAGAGGGGGGGGGGGGGTCCCTTCTGTGGATTTTGCTCCGGCAATCTTCCATTCATGTCTTCCCCCTTCCTCTTTCTTGCTGCCCAATAATTTTTCTTGCTGATTCTTTTCCTCATACACTCACCTTTCCCCCTGCCCCCTCGGTCACTCCTATAGCCTATTACTTTCCCACAGTGGCTCTGCCCCACTTGCGTCCATTTTTCCCTCCATGCTATAACTTTCCACAGGTTTGCCACCTGTCCAGTCTGTTACCAAAATGGCAGATATTTTTAAGTAAAGGCTGGTAAAAAAGCCCTTGGAATTGAACAAAAGCTCATAGTTATTCTTGTTGAAATACAAGGTTTAAGCAGTTAATATTTGCATATATCAGGGCCACTGGAATTATGCAACTGTATGGCTGTGGTGTTTTTCGCAAAGTTGTAGTTTTGCCACATTATCTATCATCTACCTCATAATCTCCAGATTCTAATAGAAAAAAAATGTTTTTTAGCTCAAACAGTTCAAAAGTTACTAAAAACACAGTGACACGTGTGACCGCACAGTGGTAGGCCCTTTGCCAATGGTGACTGGTCACCTTTCTGTCGCTTATTTCTGTATTTGGGTGTTAAACTTGTATTAATGAGGTGCAACCAATGCTTAGGCAGTGTTAACAAGTGCAAAAATGTCAAATTAATAAAGTAATACTGTCTGAAAATGTGCCACATTACTCCACATAATTTGCCTTTTCTTGTCACATAATTTACTCAACCCTGCTGCATAATTTTATTCTCCCCTGCCACAGCATTTCAGTGGCCCTGCATATATCGCAAAAAATTATTTTCAAGCAATATACATAATTCCTAAATGATTATTAAAGCCAACAGAGACTTCCTCTTTGCTGTTCAACTTTTGGCTGTAAAAATGTCTTATAATCGATCTTGAAGACTTTGATACTCAGTTGTTCTATGCAATACTTGCTGGCTTTTCATTCACTGTGCTCCAGACGTCATATTTTTGTCTATAATTGCGAGTGTGTATTGTGAACACTCCAGGGCTGCTTTACTGTCTGTAATACTCACTGTGCTGTGTTCATTTTAAACCCTACTGACCAGTGCCTAACTATCTTATTTGAACCACTAGGCCTAGTCCAATGGCAAAGAAGCTGGTTGTTCAGATCCACTGACTGGGTCTCAAGGTCCACCTGCTTGCACTACAGACCCACCTTTTGCTTGCACAGGTCCACCAGTTGGTTGACTGCACCAGAGCCATTTCCAGCAGGCCAGACATTGTTTGTTCCCTTCTTCCGCTTAGTCACAGAAGAAATCCCCCCTCGAGCCCCCCCCCCCCCCTTCCTTCCCAAAGTCCTCGTGACCGTGGGCAAAATAAAACTCCAAGGTGAGGAGCTGTCTTCCCTGTGTTTCCAGTTCCAAACGGTGGCTTTCCAGGCCCAAATGATCGTTCTTCAGCTCCAGTCACTGGGACTACTTGTCTAACTGGTGACCAGGGGCCCAGCAGCTCTAGTTTTGCAGGCCCAAAGACAGCTTTCACTGGCCTCGGGATGATACTGAAGGCCAAGTCAGGGCTGTCACAGGGGAGGGGTAAGCCTGGGCTCAGTGCCCCGGGGACAGGCACTTTAAGGCTTCACAGAGGCAAAAATATTGACAAGGTGGCAAACAACGGCAGCCACCACTAGGTGGCGTAATATGCCGAAATGTCCCTGGACAGAGTTTCTATTGAGGAGGAGGCGATCCTGCTGCTAGAAAATCAGAGCGGCTCCGTACAAGTTCGTACAGCCCCACAAAAGCTTGACAGGCCTGAGCTGAATTGCATATTATTTTAGGAGTATAAATACTGTTAATCGGGAATTGCAACTTGCTGGAGATCAAAGCGGTTACATGCCTCCCCTATGGCAACTTCTGCCAGATTACAACCATCATATAAACACAAAGTCACACTGCGCTGACCAGCACACAATTATAAGCCCTTTTCACTCTTCTTCGCTCTATTACATGAGTTTATTGTATTTACACATTCTTTCACTATGTTCCGCTATGCACCAGCTCGGCACGTCGCCACGTACCCAGTCAGGGTGCGCTGACACGTTGCAGATACATGACAACAGAGCGCCGATAAACATGTCAGGCCCACGGTAATGAGCAAACTCAAGCTTTCAGCACTGGGCATGTTATACTTTTCGTTTCTCTCAAGCACAAAAACAGCAAGATGGCGCGATATGAGGCTCCTCTCAGATCAATACAAGTTGAGTAGCTACAGCCAGGCAGAAAATGAACGCTCTATCTCGGCGGACAGCGGGATTATCCCTTGCAGGCAGGCTTAAAGTATTCCACACGGGTGGCTCGGTGGGTTCATGCGCCGAAGGAAGAGTTGGTGTGTGTAAAAAATCGGTGGTAGCACATTTGGAACCAAGTGGGGCTGAAATCAATTGGTGACATAAAATGACCACTGACTGGGTTATTGTAACGCTTGCAATTTAAAGAGCTACGAAGCCTCACTAGTTTGACAACAGGCGATATTAAACACGATCCACCTTACACAGTGTCACCATACGGGATGCTTAAACATTTTTGCTTTTGATTAATTGTTAGTATTCGGTTTTAAAACGAGTTCTGTATTATATGAAAATCACATACATTAGCTTTTATAGTTTTGAACTAGTTCATTGACATCTGGAACCTTCAACTACACAATTGCAGCATTATTGCTCAATAATTTCCAATGAATGTTTCCATCACTTTTGCCGAGTTCTTTGCTCTTGACAAACCAGACACCATAGAAGAATACATGGTGGAATTGCACAAATCCCAGGACGGACGTCTGTTTTCTAGCAACCTCTCTACTTCTGAAAAACGACTTCAACTTAAGTCCTCACCCATGAAAAACTTACAAAGTATCTTCTTGACCACGAAATACACACACGGGCAGGAACCAGTGTCCATCCTAAAATGCAATGCCACTGGATGAAGCATCACTTTCTGCAGTTTACGTATTCCATCACATTAAAGATTGGTTCCAAGACCTGACGCTGTTGTCACAGTGCACGTTCCTTCGTAGTCATGAGGATGGACGCGCCAGGTCATGTAGCATATGTCTTATTTGAGTTAGTTCCATGTTCGCCCCTTCATCGTCCTTGCACCAGGTGGGGTGTTCTACTGACCTACCCATATCAAATCACACTTCTTCCCCTTGGAACATACATGGAACTAACTTAACGAAGAATTATCCTACATGAAGCGGTGAGCCTTACTACATACTGCAAAGGAACATGCGTTGTTCTAGATGTGATACCCTCAAGGGCCATCGATTTGTCAATGTCTATTCGCCTCACTGTGCATCAACGGGCAGTGCTGCAATTAGAGTACCTACTTCCAAGGGCAATCGCTTTGAGCCCAGCACTACGCAGTTGCCTTTCCTTTTCATGCTATAGGGTAAGTCTGTACAGCATTTAAAACCATTGCTTCTAAGTTTAGTGGTCAGGCCAAAAAACGTAGCAGAGGAGATCTCTGATTTAAATGGCAGGAGTTTGAGACCTTTTTCTTCATCACGCTGGGGATTCTGCCTCAAATCCCCTGGGGTGCTCTACCACCCGCTGCATTTTAACACAAACGAGGTTGTCTCTACTTGAAATGTCAATTCTTCACAACCCATTGATCTATGTCCCCATGGTTCAGTTAGTACCGATCACTATCACTACTTATCAAACTAGGTTTAGCTTACACTACTTCGATCAATAACTATGTGCCACTGTATCAGTATCAATAAATCTATCTATGTTGCTTAATCAATGTTGATCCCTTTCACACTAGATCCCTATCACACTGCTAGTCACCATCACTCATACCATCACTCTTTCACTGTCATTCTATCAGTTATCAAACTTGCTTTATATTGCTTTATTACTGTCTAGAAATCAAAATGTCATCCTGTCACTATCTACAAATCTATTACTGTTTCTCAGTCAGAATTGGTCACTATTACTCTATCTACGCCAGCACCACCTAGAAACTCCTAAAGAAACTGCAGAACATCCAGAACGCCTCCGCCAAACTCATCCTGAACATCCCACGGCGCAGCCACATCACCGGCTACCTATCAACAAAAGAATTACCTTCAAGCTCCACACGCACGCCTACAAAGCCCTCCACAATGCCGAACCTGCATACCTCGACCACCAGCAAAGAGATGGGCCTGTAGTTCTTGAGGTCCGATTGGGTCGGCAGAGGGTTACTTCAGCAGGGGGTTGATCTCTGCAAGCTTCCAGTCTTCAGGGAAGGTGGTGGACTCGATGGAGCAGTTGATGGTGCAGCAGTGTTCGGGTCCAATGGAGGTGCCGTCTCTGCTGAAAATGTGGTGAGGGCAGGGATCTGAGGGGTCTCCGGAGTAGATGCTCTTCATGATCCTGAGGGTGTCATCAGAGGTAAAGGTGGTCCAGTTGGGCAATGTCTGCTAGGGTCTGAAGCCATTGGGTGCGGTGGTTGCAGGTTCTTGGGTTACGAAGCTGTCGTAGATCTCCTTGATCTTGTGGTGGAAGAAGGTGGCGAGGTTGTCACAGAGGTCTTGAGAGGGAGGGAATGTCTGCGGTCGCTGTGCTGGGTTTGGTGAATTCTTTGACCAGGGCGAAGAGTTCTTTGCTATTGTGTGCGTTGGTGTTGATGTCTTCCTGTATGGCTGCTTTCTTTGTTGTCCTGATGAGGTGGTAGTGTGCGGTGACGGAGGTTTGAAGGCTGTGTGGTCTGCCTTGATCTTGCTGCTCCTCCATATTTTACTCAAGTCATCTGCAGGTGCACCTGGACTCTTGGAGGGCAGGGAGAACCAGCTGGCTTTTTTGGAGGGCTGCTTGCCTGAGGGGAGCCAGTGTGTTGGCGTAGTCGGAGATCCAACGGTGGAGGTTACATGTTTATAATAAGATTAAATGTTATGAAACTTTTAGGGAAGTATCTTCATATATGTACTAATGAGAATTAGTAGAAACAATATTAATACTTTGTTTTGAAATAATTGTATATATTGGTACTTTGAAAAACGCAGTAATATGTCAGTTACACGTGCTAATTACAATGAAATTAAAATGCTTTATGTGCGCAAAGAAGTTGAAAGAAAGATGCAAAACCTTAAAAATCTAAAATGTAATGTATATTTCTATTATTCTATATTCTATATTTTGTGAACCAAATTCAATTTAGGCCTGCATTTTCCTTACTTGCTTGCATTTCATTCTCATGGAAAGTCTTCGTAAACTTACAATGTGAAATGAAACTATGTTTCATAGAGAGAGTTCCCATGCGCATACTAGGGCTACTTGCAACCTTTTGTTACTTTGGGAACATCTGCCATCTGCTGTCTGTCCTATATGAACCCAATCATGCGCTTTTGCAAAAGGACCATTGCTGGAAATAATATACACCGGATGGTTCGATGGCTTACGTGATGATCACTACCTTTTTGCTATAATATGTGTCTTCTTTATGCTGCATGACAATCACCCTATACGAACTGACCAATGGACTGAGTGGTCTGACCAGATGAGGTGATCCAGGAGGTGACACCCCAGAACTTGATGAATATATTATACCCGTGTAGGAGGAGACGTTTTTTCTTTTCCTCGGGAGATCTTGCTCTATTGTGGACCGAGAGACATCGTTCGTTCCTTGCGGACTCTATTGGCTGATGCATACGCTGTGTGTGCTTTTCCCGGACTCCTTCCCCTCACGGGAGAGAATCTTTGAGCCGAGATGGTTCATGTCCCTTCCTGAACTCTTCTAGAGATTTGATAATTGATGGCCCACAAAGAATAAATTGATTATTCTGCACTCTGAAATGCAAATGCCTGATATTGATGTATTTACTCTTCTTAAATTTATTGATAAACCTAACCAACCTCAAATCCTGTTTCCGTCTTTCTATGACTGGTCTCCAATTATTGATTGTGCATTCCAATTGAATATTAATGAGGGATGGGACTCTAAATAGAGAGATCTCTGGACAGCAGATTCTAATGTTACTATTCTGCATAGCTCTAGCCGAATTAAGGTTTGCATGATTTTAGTCCAAATGAATTTCTTCAGATTTGGTCTAGCTGTGATAACTCTGTATTTATATAGCGTAGTTCTGAGGGTTATATACATGAATTTAATTACAAGCTTGTAGGTCAGTTACCCAATTTCTGGTCCTCATTGGATAAATGGATTGGATCCCCTATATCCGACCCCTTTCGGCACAATTCAAGATCCATCGGAGGACCACGTAAATGAATCTGAGTCTTAGTGTTAAGAGATAAAGTGAGACCAAAGTAAATGGGCCCAGTGGTGATACAACAGAACCACAGCCTCTACTTCAAGAGGCCTAGAACACAACTAGCCAAATAGGGGCAGGTACTCTTAAGCAAATCAATAAAACTAAGGGCCCAATTATGACTTCGGCGATCCAACTGCCGGACCGCCGCTGGGGCAGTTGGAAGAACACCGCCAGGCCGGTGGCATCCCGACCTGGCGGTGTTGTGTCAGCAGTGCCATGGCGGCAGCAGGCTTCGGCTCATCGAAAGCCTGCAGCATATGCGCCACTTGCACGTTGGGTGCACTGTGTACCATGCACTGTGTCGTGAATGGCACATAGTGCACACTCAACAGTGCAATATGAGGGTGGCACAACATGTGCCCCCATGCAGTTTGCCCAATGGGAAAATTCCTCTCTATACCTCACTCTGCTATGTTATCCTACCCTGTGGGTACATCAGGGGCTAAGCACTCAATAAATGCAAACACCAATCAATCATTACAACCGGATTGAGATGTCCTCGGTGAGGTATGAGTGATGCCTTAGTGACGAGAGAGTATGGCTGAGCGATACAAGTCAGGCTCAAGCCTGGCTCTGGTTAATTGGATGGCTCAACTGACGGTCACAATTGCAAGATGAGCCATGCACAAGTGAGGGTACTCTGCTCTTTCCCCATTGCTTGTGTACGTGCAGCTTGGTAAAAGAATAAAGAAGCATGATAAGAGTAACTTTAATGTGGGTGAGCAGCAATAAAATATGAAATGCAAGTTTTTTCTAATTAGAGAGAATTTCAACTTTTAATTAAATGCAGAACACTAAAGTGAAAAAGGTGTCTATCAGACCTGATGAGGCTTTCAATGGTTGGCTTCTGGTATGGCTCGCAGGGCCAAGCCAGACTTGCGGCTCAGCTGTGGCTTGGCTATCCTTATGAATTTGTTGAGTTGCCCCACCTCTAGGGGAGTATGTTGGCCGGAGCCGTTAGCTGTAATACGTCATTTGGCCCTCAGCTGATCCGAGTCCCTGCTGCCGAAACAGTATTTACCACCAATAGCTTAAGTGGAATACAAATGCTGGTGTGTAACCGAGCATGATTCTGCGTGTTCTAAACTGCATGTATATGGGAACTTAATCACCTTTGACTGCTCAGTCTCCCATGAGTTAAAGTGGCTACACCATGATTCTAGACAGAAAATCCCGACAGGACCTGCACTATATATTTATTTAGCTTTTTTTTTTTTTTTTAAAGTGCCATGCCATGCCTTACCTAGGCCAAGTCCAAGCACTATCTAAAAGACAAACACAGAAAACAAATTAGAAAAATTGACCATGAGAGAATTATACTCTCTGGAGCAACCTATGTCCAGGACAACTAGGATTCTGCGATTGTGCGGCTGTGGGATTTTCAGCATAATTATGGATTTGCAGCATTTTGCACATAATCCATCATCTGCTGCAAATTATGCAAATTTTAACAGAAACTATTTGCTTCTAGCTCAAATGGAACAAAAGTTACTAAAAACGGAGCACCACTTGTTGCTGCACAGTGGATGGCCCTTCGTTAAGGTGTTTCTGTTGCCGATTGCTGTATTTCGGTGTTTAACTGGTGCTAATAAGGTGAAACCTTTGTTAAATAAGCCTTGGCACTGCCAATAGGTCTTGCCGATGCGAGATCTATTAGCTTTGTCACTGTATTTTTTAGGCATATTGTACAATAGGGAGGGTGCAGAGCACTATGTAGTATAAGGTATGATATGGTAAGGTATAACATATCATGGCCTGACCTGTCATTGTAGTATGGGATGTATGGTATGGTCTGTAATTGTATAGCATGGTATGGGCCGTCATTCTATAGTATGGCCTGTCATTGTAAAGTATAGCTTGGGATGGCTGGTTATTATACAATATGGTATGGCATTGCCTGTCGTTGTATAGTATGGCATGGTCTGGTATGGTATTGCCTGTCATCATTTAGTATGATATGGTATGTTATTGTATGGTGATTATATAGTATGGTATGGCTTGCCATTATATAGTATGGCATGGCACGGCCTGTGTATGATACAGTATGGTTTTTCATTGAATAGCATAGTATTGTTATTGTATGGTATGGCCTATCATTATGTGTTTGCTATGGCCTGTCATTGTATAGTATGGTATGGCCTGTGAATGTACAGTATGGTATGGTAACAGAGAGAGGGGAACAAAAGCCACTGGGACGAAGCGTGGGAGAGAGAGGGCAAAAGCAACATGGATGGAGAGAAGGACGGTGGGAGGGAGGGGGATAAAGGCACACAAATGTGGTTTGGGAGGGAGGGAACGGGTGAAGGCAAAAAAAGATGAACAGTGGTAAAGAGGACAACAAAAAGGAATATCATGTCTGCAATACAACAATAGTCAGAAAAATGTAAGTGACGTGCACTCCGAAACTTTCTTCCCTATGATGTAGCATATTTGAAGCAGTAACAAAGACAGAGATACAGAAAGAGGAGTCAAAAGCTAGAAAGATGCCCAGGCGAAGTGCTACTATGTTGTATTTGTGGTGAATGTAACTACAATGTTTTGGAAATAAAAAGATAAAAAAAAAAAAAAAAGCCAGACAGATGGAAAATGGGAGGGAGGGGGGCACAGGTAACACGGAAGGATGAAGGGAAGGAGAGTGTGAGGAAGCAAAGGCAACACCATACTTGCCAACTCACACAGTGCCACAGTGTGACACACGATATCGGCTCCCATCACACGTTCTCCCAGTGAGGAGTCGAATATTACACGGTGGCAGGGAAAACGAGCTGAAAAACACTGCAAACAGTTGTTCTCTAGCTCGTTTTTTGAGGCTTTGAACTGTTGATGTCCATTAAGGGGTGTGAAAACACCCCAGGACATCGACACCAGCCTCGGCAAGCTTCTTTTTTTTGTTTTTGGAGGAGGGGATTTGGAGACAGGGTGGGGGTAAAAGTGTCTCGTATGTATTTCGTGGCACGAGGCCCTGCCCCCTCCTAAACCCCACCCCCTCCTCACACTGAGATTTTTCTTCTATTTGGCAGGTATGCAACACAGAAGGACATGTCATACAAAAGAATTCCGAAAAATATATTAGACATGCAATCTGAAAATAAACTTTCTCCACCGTGAAGTGTATTTGGAACAGGGGAGAGAGTGGGACAGAAACAGATGGCCTGCAAATAGATGCAGTATTATGGAGTGCTTCCTCACAGATGCAGCATTACAGAATGCTTCCTTCAAAAGAAAACAAGCTTTTGCAATGCAATAGGTCTCGCATTTGCAAGAGTTTAAGCTATTGGCATTGTAAATGACAATGCCTTTTATCTTTTTTGATAATTAGCACATAAATAAAAGGCATTGTCATTTACAATGCCAATAGCTCAAATACTTGTAAATGTGAGACCTATTTCATTTCAAAGAAGCGGCCGCCATTGTCCCGGGCTGCTGGGAAAGTGAAAGCGTGCATGACGCGCTTAATGTTGCAGAAAAGTATGTTGTGCCTGCAGTAGGACAAACTCATTAAAGAAAATAGTGCTTACAGACTAAATAAGACATACCGTTTAACAACAGAAGTAAAAGGGCCAGTCCTCATGGGAGGTTACAAATAAATACAAGGCGGTACTGACGAGGGACTAACACGCCTATTCACGAATCAGAAGCCAGTATTTACAAATGACAATGACACAAGCCAATGAAAAATATGGGCGGAGCTTCCAGCCCATACTTGAATACAGCATGCCTCGCAGAGCAGCGCATGCGCTGCCCAGGCTCGACCTAAATTTAAGGCAGCAGTCAAAGTGTGAGCAGAGGAAGGAGAGTTAGTGGGGACAAAAGCAGTTCTTTGGGCATGCGTCACAGGAGGGACAAACAGAGGAAATAAAACCAGCACGCACTAACCAAACAAAAACACGGAAAAGTGAGTGATGAAGCCAACCAATGGTAAGCAATGGGCGGGCTCTGAGTTACATTTTAGTTAACAAGATGTTTCGCACGCGACCGCATGATGACACTTAAAAATTACACAACAAAGAGGTAATTGTATTACAAAATGTGCTCCATTTTGGTGCATAATTTGGCTTTTCACATAATTCAGTCAACACTGCCGCCTAATGTGCTCCTCTCCTGCCGCATAAGTCCAGTGGCCCTACCTATAGCTTAGTTTACACTACACAGACTCGTCAGAGAGCTACGGTGTCCAGGCAAATAAGTCAACTCGGCACTAGCACAATGCTTCCCTCTTGCACAACTGAGTGGGAAACCTGATTTTATGGACCTCTGTGCAGAGAGTATTTAAAGCAGCTAAAAAAAAAATAAACAGTATAAGTACCATCCAAAATTCTCAACTTCCTTCAGCACGTTTCCAAATCTCCAAAGTCCCCCTAAATTCCCAAGCGACTGAAATGAGGGTAAAGGAAGACAAATCGGTAGGCTAATTTTGTGCTCACAGTCATGAGATATGTGGTCGCCTGGCCCGGTTCCAGTAGCGTTTCAACATGATGTGTGCAGCATTCCAGCCCCTCTACCTCATGCCTCAAACCGGAAATAAGAAAAACATGGTGGTAGCACGAGCTGGTTCAGCAGAGCTAATGAGATGGGGCATTGAGCGACCCAACAGCGGGCCAGAGTTTGGCTTAACACGGATTTGAACAACCACTCGTGATGAATTTCATTAAGTAATCACCTATGTCAGGGCAGTCTAACTGGCCAGACCCTGTGCTCTTCCAAGGTGGCCCCTGACGACCTATGTAGGAGTGCATTTTGGGTGATTCAGATTGGTTCTAAGCAGGGCTTTAAGTGGGCCGGGTCTTACCGGTGCTGAGCACCGGCAGTTTATTAAAGGGGGCTCAAACGGATCTCTATCGGGCTCTGTTTTGTGCACTGGCACAGCCGGTCCATTTTTTTCCAGACAGCAGTGACAGCAGGCACATCGATGTGCGCGTGCTCACACTGCTCACTTCTCACTAGTGGAGAAGTTACGGCATGACGTCATGCAAGGTGAGCGTTGTAGGGGAAGGGAAATCCGTTAAAGAGTCATTTTCTCTCTGGATTTGCCTTCTCTTTTTGAAACTCAGGAGCAGCAACATTGTCGTGGTGTCACCAGGGCTTTAAGTGGAAGCTTTTTCAATATATCTACACGCCATAGTTACTGCTTATTTATCTTATGCAACTAACAACCCTGACAAAGCCAATAGTCCTGACTTGTTGTAGGTATAATGTTATTTGTTGTATCATATATCTGGATGCAATGACCGAAACAGCAAAATACAAGTCGGGCAGCACACTATGCTAAACAAAGATTTTTATCTTGCGTGTTTTTAAGCCACGCCCTTAATTACATTGTCCACGCCCCTTTGAGAGACCCCCCCAGTTTTTTCATTCCACTTAAAGCCCTGACCTCTATGCCTGTGATCTAAGGGCTTGAAACTCTGCTTGCTCGCAGTTTTGAGGAGGCGGCGACACTGTACAGAATCTATAATTGCAGCCTCTTTTAACTCCTTCCAACTCATATAGGAGGCCCTCATTCTTCAAATTCAGGCTGCAAAGGCAGATTTGCAGCTTCATAGTTGGTAGCGCAACCCTTTGCGGCCTACCTAGAGTGAAGACTGCTCCTCTTAGGGCTGCACTCAACTCAGCTGCTAGGCTCGTAACAGGCACCAAAAAATACAACCACATCACCCCTGACCTTTTGTCCTTGAACTGGCTGCCATATGAAGCTCGGATAGAATTAAAAATTGCTTGCATGGCACACAAAGCCATTCACTTCAATACCCCTTTGTACCTCGCTCAGAAACTGGAGCTCTCATGTGGCGAGAGAGCCTCCAGAAGCGCCAGCACCCTATTGCTCAAACCACAAAAATTCAAGAAGAAAAAAACTTATAATCGAGCCTTCTCCGGTATAGCACCGAGGATCTGGAACTCCCTCCCCCCTGAAGTCAGGGTGAACCCTTCCATTGTCCTCTTCAAAAAGGAAGTCAAAGTGCTCTTGATGAAGACATTTCTGCCTCTGACTGGCTATTCCAGTGGAAACTGAGGTCACAGTCGCAGTTCTGTGGCCCAGCTGCTATGGTCACGAGATTCCCTTTGCTTTACATGTCTTTGTATCTTTTGCTCTGTTGGTTATGTCTTGATTGCATATATCTGTATCCCTCATGATGTATAAATTGTAAAGCGCTCTGATACCCCCCGTGGTCATGTTCGCACTAGAGAAAACTTCCAAAATAAATAAATAGCCCTGCGCCGCTCTTGGAAAGATTAAAGGCGAGCTGTGAGGTGAGCTGTGGCCTACAGGCAAGCACACATACCTCTCAGCAGTGAGCACTTAACTCACTGAGCTACCTTACGTTCTAGATTGGGAAATCGGATTCACAACAGTTTAACATTTTTTTTAAATTGGAAACAGGCTTTTAAATAAAGTTTTTGGCAGTGCACTTTGTAAAACTACAGTTGCATAATTCATTGACACTAAAGATGTACTTACGAAGCAATATATCAAATTAAAAGGTATATATATATATACGGCAAGGCTATCAAGGGGTTATTCTCATGTACTTTTACAAGATGAACCAGTAAGAGGCTCTGCACCTAATCCTGTTGCTGCAGAATGAAGTGAGCACTGCAGTCATAAATTGAAAAGCGTCCCAAATAATTTCAGTAGCTCGAAGATCTTCAAATGTGTTCTGGGAGGAGAGCGGAGGGCGTGCATCATTCTGGGTTAGAAACAGGCAGCTCTGTTCCAACTTGTATCTAGAAATTTATGGCGACATCACCAGATCTCTGCTGCCCCCGTGAGGCGGGAAGAGGCACTTTCGGCAGCTTTTTGCAAGACATTCTGAGGATGTTAATATTGCCTTTCACAACTACTATGCAGTGATTTCCTGGCGTTATTCAAACTTTATGAAAACTGCAATGCGATCTATGTCACTGTGTTCATTTCTCATTTATAGTCTGACTGGTTTCAGTGCATGCAAACCACCTTGCACTGCAGTGCTCGCACACCTAATACTGCGTGTTGCGAAGTGCCGAATGGGAGAGTGGGGTCAGAGACGAGAATGTCTTCTCCATTAATGGTGGTTTTGCCGCCTTCAGACCTAGACCTTTGTAGTGTTGAAGGGAAGTCAAATCCTTAACTACTTCTCGTGGCAAGCTTCAGCTCGGAGAACCGAGAAGAAAAACAGCCAGCCAGGCAGGGCCGGTCCTAGGATATGTGGGGCCCAGGGCAGAATAGGAACATGTGAGGCCCCTAAGCAGAGACGACGTGGAATCGGATCGGGCCGGCTAAGGAAAGTTTTTTTTTTTTTTTATAATTAAAATTAAACAAACCCCCGCGACCCCCACACCCGCGACTCATGCCGGCCGCAACTGGGTTTCGTCAATGGTTGTTAGCTGTTTAAGCTAAATGAGTAACAACAATAAATTATTTTCCTTTCACCTTGTTGTTTTGACCAATAAGTAGCTCCTTCACACACATTTGCATAGAATCACAACTGGAATGCAGGACCATTGCTCTTTGTGCTCTGCAGAGAGGCCATATTTTGAATGATCATGCAATCTGAACACCTTTTTGACCCACAGACAGGCACAGTGTGAAAGTTATACTGCCTGCAGCCTCAACTCCAAAGTGCTCAACTGTAGCCGGTTATAAACACCTGGAGGCGACTCAGAACAAAGGGTATATCATCCAAGAGTAATATGCTGTGAAATGAAATACAGAAACACACATGCTGGAAATTTTGGGGAATGCAAGATTAAGTAAAGCATGTGAAATATAAACAGGAACAAAATCACTGCCATGGGTTACCCTAACATCAGGACGAATGGAATTATGCGCCAGGAGAGGGCTAAATTATGTGGCAGGGTGAGTTAATTATGTGGCAAGAAAAGGAAAATTATGCGGAATAATCCGGCACATTTTGAAATAGTATTACTTCATTTTTTTGCCATTTTTAAACTTGGTAACACTGTTTGGGCACTGGTTGCACCCCATTTGTACCAATTTAACACCCAAATTTAGCAGTGGGAAACAGAAAGTTGACTATTCCAGCTTTTCAAAGGGGCTTCCCACATTCAGCAAGACGTGTCGCTGCATTTTTAGTAACTTTTGAACCGTTTGAGATAGAATGCAATTTTGTTATTAAAATCTGTAGATTATGCAGCAGATGATGGATTATGTGGCAAATGCATCAAATGCATAATTCTGCAGAAATAGCCGCTGCCGCACAATCGCATAATTCCAGTGGCCCTGCCAAACATGCAACATCAGACTGGGAAAGAAAATAGGTCCAGTACCAAAATCAAAGGCACCCCCATTAGTGAGTTAGTTAGCTAGAAAAGTGTCCCATGTTTGAAAACCTAGGGCAGTTTTAAACTTGTAAAGATATGCTGTGTAAGTTTTTTGTAAGGTATGGAAGTCTGCACTGATTTGAGTTTGGTGCAGGCAATGTTTGCTTTAATATCATAAAACTCTATAGTAAAAACCGGCTCACCTGACCATAAAGCAGGTCAACAACTAGCCAAAAAAACGGCCTACATACTGACCTGACAGCAGGGCTTTAAGTGGGATGAAAAAAAACTGGGGGTGTCTTTCAAAGGGGCATTGCTGATGTAATTAGGGTGTGGCTTAAAAACATGTAAGCTATATAAATCTGTGCTTAGCATAGTGCGCCGCCCGACTGGTATTTTGCTGCCTCTGTCATTGCCTCCAGATAAATACTGCAACAAGTAAAATTACACCTACAACAAGCCAGGGCTATTGGCTTTGTCAGTGGTTATTAGTTGCATAAGATGAATAAGCAACGTCTACGGCTTCCTTGTATATAATATTGAAAATGCTCCAGTTCTGACATGATGAGACTGTGAAAGAACTAGAACGAGTCTCTTTGAAGTTTCATTGAAGGTAGCGAAGGGTGGCACTGCTGCAGAGTTAAGATTTGTTTTTTCACTCTGAGGGTGAGGGTAAAAATAGAGAGCGGGCCCGTCTCATCACCCGCTTTTCAGAACTTTCATTCATTGTGCAGACACTAGATCAATGTTTTTGCAGGCGAACTTAAGGACATGAATATAGGGCCCCTTTTGAATGTCCATTTTAATTCACTACCGGGTCTGAGACTTGAGTGACCCAGCAGACTTTAAACCCTGCTGCATCCACTTTTACATGCTGATTCTGCTCCTCTGCGTGCACCTCTTGTCTCACTGCCGTATGCACACCTATCTGCTCCCCCCTCACTCTATTCAATGTGTCTTACCCTTTTAATCCCCCTCTCTGCTCTCTTTCCACTTGTCCTAGGTGAACAGTTTCCATTGTGATGAGCCTCCATTCTATCTTTTGCTCTGCGCCCAGTAGGATATTCTGCTTTTCATTGATACAGGGGCAGGGCACCCTTCACAGGCAAGGGCACTTCAATAAACTGTCTAATTGCTGTCATCAACATGGAGATGCAGCCATTAGGCCCACAGAGACAGGACAGCAGGGGAGATTGTTCAAACAAAGAAAAAATATAAACTCTTAGGGGGCCCCCTGGGCCTCAATAGTCTGGAGTCTTAAAAGGTGCGAGGCCCCACGGCTGCGAGCAGGCGTGGGGCCCTGGGCAGCTGCCCACGCTGCTCATGCCTAGCGCCGGCCCTGCAGCCAGGGACAAGCGCATGAGTAGAGGGGTATACCCAGGGGCGTAGCTTCCATTGGTGCAGCAGGTGGAGTGCACCGGGGCCCAGAGACCTTATGGGCCCACTTAAGTATTATTCAAACAGTAGCCAGGAGGCACATTTCCTCTTTGCACTGGGGTCCAGGACACAGCGACTACGCTATTGGGTATGTTGCTGCTACATCAGAATTCTGCAGATTTCTGCAGCAGCAGGGACAGGTAGTAGCAGGACAACTTTCCATGATCACTTTGCACCTACACTCTGCAGCTGGGGAGCAACACTGTGTGCAAGGAGAGACTTTGCGAGTGATTCGACATCACAAGACTTTTCTTGGGGAGCAGGGGCTACGAGTCAGTGCATTTTATGGGGTTTCATTCTAAATCCCCCACCTCTTAATCAAGCTATCTTAAAAGATATAACTCGGCCGGAGATGGATCTTGTCAAGTGCAATTACTATCCAAACTGGGTTTGATTCTAATCGGTTTGCCACCTCCTGGAGTAAGCTTTGACTGCTCGCTATTGCAACTTTTGGAAGACAAGTTTAGATAATGAACGACTCTGGTATCCAAATGGAATGAAACAGTCTTACAATCTGAAACACCAATGATAAATATCAGCATCTACCATGTATTCTGCTCAGTAAACTCGTAGTGCCACAGGACCTCATCCAGTGAGTATCTTTAAGTCATGGAACTATGACACTAGACCACTTCCCTAAATATGCTGGAAATAAAAAGAACGTATTCAAAAGCAGGGCAGGGCTAACAACACTTTGCCATTCCCTGGGAAGGGCAGCCCCTTGTTCTTGTCATCAGAATCACTGCCACCCCACTTGCAGTCTACTGGACTAGTTGAAAACGTACAACCAGGAGACACAGTTTTTATCCCTGGTCTTCTATTTGGCCAAATTGTGTGCTCTTGGGCAATCACCTTTTGAAGTTATTCCTCTACTCCTTTTTTTAGCAATATGGAGAGTATTTAGAATAGGTGTAAAAGCTGCTAGTACATGTGTGGTGAAATAATGGACTGGATGTTAACTGGAGATGGGAAAAGTACCCATTCTAATGGTACTGTCCTCAAAATGCAATATGCTGATAAATGTATATTCTTTGCAGCAATCCTGTGCAAACCATACTTTCCATGTATCTCTGTCCACTGAGCTGACAATATGTCAGCACTTTGAAACAAGCTTATTGGAAGAAATAGACATCGATGCAAGCTCCCATGACAGGGACCAAGCATGGTATTCGTTAACACAAGCCGGGAGTTTATATTCAGGCAGCTGACTAGATTTGCATCTCAATTGATGAACATGCTCCTGAAGCTGTACTGTGCTGGACCCACCCAGTGCTGCAGCTCCTCCCTCTTAGCCACCAATAGCAACCACCTTAATAGCTCATAAAGGGCTGAATGAGTGAGAGTGCGCTTGTCTTTGAGAGGATTAAAATTGGTGGGGAACCAAAAGGGGCACCCCGCAATGTCTCCATGCAGGCAGCCAGGCAGGAGCCCTGATTGCAGAACAAATCTGCAAAATGAGGTATGGTTTGCCGCCCTCAGGACAGTGTGCCCTAGTACTGATAATGCGCTGCCCCAGAGCAGCACATTAGCGAAAGAAGGGCAGGCCATATGAAGCAGCTGTTCCAACTTTAGAGTGCAGGGTGTACCAGGACTGCACTTCTAAGGAGGAGATACACCGCTATGCAGGCTAATGCAGTGAATGACTGCTCCCACCTGCGAGGGCATATCTGGTGGGCATGGGATCCCCTGTCTATCCTCCAGAAGGGGCACCCTCAGTGGGTACACTGTGTGCCACCTCTTTGTGGGGCACAGTCAGTGCAACTTCTGACGGCCTCTCTGCTTCTGCACTCATGATATGGTGCAGACACAGAGGCAAAGAGATTTCCTCATTTGCATGGGGGCACAACCCATGTACGTGGGGGAATGCCACTTTAGGATAGCACCAGCGCTACATGTGTACCGGCGCTATCTGTATTACAGAAGGGGCTGCACAAATGCCTGCAGAGTTATTTATGGGAAGATTTCCAAGTAAAATGTAAAAAGATTTAGTCTTTGAATAGAAAAAGCGTTTATGAACGTTGTTTCAAATGATAAATGTTAGTACCTAGATACTCTTCGTGAGCACATGCCTACCGGCATTCAGCACTACCGTGAGGTTTCACCCAGTTATGAAGCACGCTGCATGAAACTGGTGAGGGTATGACACCTTTTAAAGGAGCCCTGTTCCTTCAGGCAGCATTCATCCACATATATTACCTGTTTCACTTTGCAATTTTAATAGGAGGTAAAAGCACTTTATTTTTAACCTCTCACTTCCTTCCTTAGTGTCTTTCAAAGAAGATGCTAAGGCGGTCACAGCAAGAACAGTCAAAAAATCTAAAATCTAAGGCCACCCACATGAGAAACTCCCAGAAACATCCCTGCTCCATTGCAGCTGACATGTTCTGCCTATACTTTAGGAACCACAGTGCTAGGGTGAGTCTTGGAGCCCATTACAAGGCGTGTCCACATTACAGAGCCATTAGACGTTCTCTTACTAAGGGATCAGGATACATGAACATTATAGCCTCCCTGGAATGCTTTTGTGTGTAGCTTGTGACGGGGGCAATCATGAACTTTACATAACCTGATGTGATAACTTGTCTCTGATAACAGTGTAACATGGCTGCTTATGTGTAAGTGGAAGGAAATCCAAACAACCAAGCATTAAATAACTAATATGCATTTGGGTCAAGATGGCACACCTCTCCTAACAAATTCGATTTGCTTATGTGCCTGAAATTTCTGCACATATCTCACATGGATCTCATTACCATACCAGTTCCAAGCCTCCACAAAACACTGTACCGATCTAACTTGCACATTGTAAATCCTTCTCTCTCTCATTGAGTTGTGGCCACAGGTTCAGAGTAGATTTGCAAACCTTTCATTGAAAGATAAATCAATTATTTTTTTCCCTGTTGTATGTCACAATATTGTGGACAAAAATCTCAACAGCCTAAAATATTGTGACAAAAAATATCGAATACCACAATATTTTGGAAAAAAGGATATATAAGTATGGTTCACTACTCTTAAGTCCACTTGTGCATGCCTTGAAGAAGTATATTGTTAAGGTATGCAAAGATGGGGTTATGAGCAGTACGCCTAAACTTACCTATAATACACATAACCTTTACAATATTCTCGCAGTCATTATTACGGCCACCGTACTTTGACAGGTGTGTATTTAAATGGCTAAATTCTGATAGTAAACTGTCTCCCCGGCTTCTAAATAGGCACCATCTATGATGTTACATACATTGATTGATTTGAGCAGGTGGGGGCCACCGGCACTTATTTTTGGGGAGTAACACTTATTTTTCTGCTTCAGATATTTACTGAGCGCAAGAGAGGAAAAAACACACAAAGTGGAAAGACGGAGGAAGAGAAAGTTGGAAAAACTGTCACAAATGGAGAAAGCAGGAGCCTGCAAGACTGAGATAAAAGGACCAGGAGTAACTGGTAGTGGATTAAAGATGCGTGAGTTGGAAACAAGACTACACAGCTTTGGTTTTTGGTGCGCAGACATTTAAAGGCACCAGCAGGGGGCTTCTGAAAAGAGCTTTGGGCACCGGCACACATTCCTTTACAAATTAAGCACTGGTTACACACAACCAATGCGAAACAAACGCCATCTACGTAGTTAACGCCTGAGCATGGAATAGCAGTTTTTAAGAACCAATCAGAAACAAACTCTGTGTCACAATTTTTATTCTAAATTCTATTTTTGACCACTCAGTGGCATGGAATCCCCACATCAAAACAATCAGGGAACTGACAGGACACCCATTGTCCTTTGCTAGCCAGAGAATCTTTCCAAGGTCTATAAATTGTAGTATTTTTGCCACTATCCGAATGTGTTTATTCAGTTTGACTGAGGTCCCAATACCTGTATTTGTACTTCGTGATTATTTATGCATACAACTTTATGCTACTGAATCTTAGCCCATGTTCTTTCTGAAAACATTAATAAAAAGGTGTTGGAATGAAAAAGGCAGTTGTGATGGCAGTGGGGCAGAGAGCCAGGAGACTCTTCTCGGCTTATGGCCTATACTTAAGCACAGGAAAATGCATTACTATTCCCAGCCCCCCCACTTCCCCCACCCCCACCTCTGGAGACGATGGGCCTGATTATGATCTTAGCGGAAAGGATACTCCGTCACAAAGGTGACAGATATCCCATCCACTGTATTACAAGTTCCATAGAATATAATAGAATTGTAATTTGGCAGACGGGATATCCGTCCCGTTTGTGAAGGAGTATTCCATCTGCCAAGATCGTAATCAGCCCTATTTCTCCACTTGAAGTTTTTACAAGGGATGTGGGTTTAAAACAAATCATTACGACATTTCATAAAATGGCGATGTTGGTTAGAGTCCCACTTCAGATGGATGAGTATTTCATTGCATCAGAACAGCCAGCAGTTGCAGGCTGAGAGACATTAAGAGATGACATAAAACTATCCCTCTTCTAACACAAAATTACCACATGCTATGCCAGTCAGGCACACCTGTGGTATCTGATGTTGGTAGAGAAGCCGTTCTCCAAGGCCATACCTTCTCATTTCTGCTTGAAGCTTAGTGTCTACCTTGTAGAGAAATTTCACAGGCCAAAAGCCATGACCATGTCACAAGAAATTACATTTTCCTCATGCAGGCTTGTTTTATTTAAAATCAATTTTCACAGAGCTTTCCTTCTGGAACAGAGCTCAGATCCTCCTAGACCTCTTGCTAGCCTTTAAAATGGTCTCCACTACACACTCATCACAAGGCTGAACAACACAGGCATCCAAGGATCTGCTCTCAGATAGATCGCCGCTTTCCTCACTCGAAGAACACAAAAAGTCCACCTTCACCTCCGTACCCAAGGAAATCGTCTGTGGAGCACCCCAAGGATCCTCGCACAGCCCCACTCTCTTCAACAATTATGACACCTGTGGCCAGCATCGCCAAAACCCACAGACTCATCCTCTCCCTCTCCAAAGACAAGACCAAGACCAACTTCAACAACTGCATGAGAGATGTCACCAGCTGGATGAAGAACAACTTCCTGAAGCTTAACATGGACAAGACACAGGTACTGATTTTCGGAGACAAAAGCTCCCCATGGGATGCATCCTATTGGCCCTCAGAACTCGGACCTTCTCCTACCCCCACTGACCATACTAGGAACCTAGGCATAATTTTGGACAACAAGCTAACCATGACTCCTCAAGTCAACTCCATCTCTTCCTCTTGCTTCTTCATCCTCTGTATGCTTCGTAAGATATTCAAATGGCTATCCCAAAGCTCAAGACGCACCATCATCCAGGCCCTCGTCTCTGGCCAACTGGACTACGGCAAAGCTTTCCACCCAGGGATCGTAGCTCACTTCCTCCTTCAACTAGAGACCATACAGAACGCCACAGCCAGACTCGTCCTTCATTTACCTAGATGAACCCACATCACCCCCTACCTCAGGGAACTTCACTGGCTCCCTGTAAGTAAAGAGGCCAGTTCAAGCTCCTGACCATGCATACAAGGCTCTACACAACTGCAGACCCGCCTACTTGAACCACCGCCTGAACTTCCATCAGCCCACCAGACACCTCAGCTCTGCGTCCCTTTCTCTAACCATCACCCCAGCATCCAACATAGCAGATGCAGAGGTCGCTTCTTCTACCTAGCAGGGAAGCCATGGAACGAGCTACCCTTTCATCTACGGACCTCCCCATCTCTTCCAGTGTTCCGAAATCCATGAAGACCTGGAAATTTGGCTAATAAACTGGACCCTGCCAGCACCTAGATACCCTCACAGGTGACAAGTAGCACTTTACAAATCTACTGATTGATTGAGTTCCTCATCCACAAACAACTCACTCAGCACCCCTTGTATAACAAGGGGTGGGCTGCAGAGTAGGACACATGCAGTCACAGCCCTACACACTCTTCTCTCAGTCGCACTGACTTAATGCCATTCTGCATCTGGCCTATAGGTGCAAGTGCTGCGCCAGGGTGAATGCCCCATTCTTCTCTGGCATATGGAGGCCACACATAAGAGCCTACTCATCTCCCCCTTTTACAACTCAATGAGATTCAGAATTTTAACTTTTAATTAGACAGTCTCTGGAGGTCAGAGTGATATTTGGAGGGGCTTTGACCATAAAATCAGAAATTACGCTCAGGTTTAACTTGTAGTTAATGAATTATAAAAAAAATGGGGGTTCCATGTGGGAACTCCAGACCCACCAACTCACACAGCGCCCACCGTTTGTCACATGCTATTGGCTCTCCTTACATGTGAAGAGGCGATATCCCACGGTGTGCACAGTGTGAGCTGGAAACCTCTGCAGAGAGAGGCGTTCCAGCTTATGGTGGAGGCTCTGAGCAACCAACGTCCATCAGGTATGCAGTCTACTGATAATGTTCTTTTAAATGTTTCATTTCTAGGCAAGGCTGGGTTAAATTGTGAAATGGATTGAAATCTGTAAAGCCTATGGTATCTGCACAGAGCACTTGTGTGATGTACGACTGGTGCTTATCGATGCAGAGTCAGGGGCATGGCTGCCATTGGTGAAGCAGATGCAGTGGCACCAGGACACAGAGGCCTGAGGGGGCCCATTGAACCCTGGTAAATGCTGTTTTTACTACCCCAACAGCAGCCAGTGGGGCATTTTCCTTCATTGCACCAGGGCCCATGGCAACCTTGCTATTCTATAGTACAGGGATGCGCAGGAAAGATACGGAAAGTGATGCTGTCTGTGCCACACTTAGAATGTGCAGGTGGAGATGATCATGGCCTCCTGGCTCCCTTCTTCCTGGATGGTTTGTGTATTTATGAATACCTGAGGTGATTCAGCATGCAACTGGAAAGAGTGTCTGCCAGTCCATGATTTGTGTGTTTGGTACATGGGCTGTGTAGACATTGAAGGGACTGGGGCCTGTGCTCTCCCTCAGAGAGAATCCTTGGTTCCTTTGCTCTTAATGGAGAGGTTTGACCTTCATTCATTCATGTCCCTGTCCCTCAACCTAGGACATACTTTGGTCCTAGCTCTCTCTGTTTTTACTCCATTTCTTGTAGCCTAACTGACTGCTGCCACATTATGATTTCTCTCAAGGCTCAGTAAGAGCATGAAGTGGGAAAGATTGAGTTTTCTCCACAAGCCCTGGTGCCTTGTTGGGTCAGAGTAGATTGAAGCAGCCAGTTCCCCGAGAGGGATATGGTAATTTGCACCTTTGCCAAGCTTTAGTGGGGATGTTTGCCTCAGCTGGGGAGAGATAAGCCCTTGTAAGTATGCCACCCATATCTGTGGGGAATCAGGCTCTTGTCTTTCCCTTAGTACTTGTGCATGTAAGGGCCTGTTTAAGGGTGAGGGCATCATTAACTGAAATTTTCGATAAGGGTGGGGCTTGGTATTAATTTTAGCAAACATAATTAGTATGTGGTAACTAGGTTACAGCACACAGCTGTCCATCAACAGTTGTCCACCAAGAGGAGCTACATCACTGCGGAGGCACTCATACAATTCACAATTCACTAGTTCAGGTACACACGTTTAGTGTCCATCACTTCACTCAGGGGGATAATATCCTGGTCTGAGAAAAAGGGACCCCTCACAGTAGACGAGACCAGGTCAACCTCTCCTAGCCGTAGATGGTGCCAGACAACGTAAAGAGGTATGCAGAACGTAGAAAATGAACCTTACCATATATCTGTGCTACCAAAACAATCTAGCAATTGTCCTGTTTTCCAGCATTAATCCTCTCCACATCCTTCAAGCAACAGGAAAGATTGAGCCTACAATATCCCAGCTCAGCCATGGTTCAGAATGTGACTTAAGGGCAAAAGTGCAAGCCATTGTCTTCTCTCAGCTGGATGGAGGCAACACTGTGGTAATCATTCGTGCGTTAGTACAATGGCCCACGTGGTAAGTACAAAATATTGTGCTGTGCATTTCACCCAAGACCTGAAGAAGTGCAACCACTTCACGCTGAGAGTGAACTAAATACAGAGGGCCAACTTCTAAGCCACAACATCTTGAAGACCAGCCGGGATCACTTACAAACTACAAGAAACAACACTTGTGCATACTTGCACGAGGAGCAAGGGTGCAGCTACGCTGGAAACAAGTACTAAAAAGGGAACAAATAGAAGGCAGGTCCTTTCCATCCACGCACCCAGGATCTGGAGCATGTTTCCATCAACATCAGAACTGCCCCAGCCTTGTGACAGGACGGAACTGAAGAGACACCTCATGAGAGAACCGCCCCCCCCCCATCTTTTGCTACATCATTGCAAATGAGTATAAATGATACTACAAGCCCTAAGAACCATGTTCCAAGTCCATGCTCAGAGCACCGCTGCTCTCCAACACAGTTCACACTCTGGGCAGTGATTGCCTCCCTCCATCAATCCAACATTTGTGCCGTAATGACCACCATGTTGAAATGCTGTCACCATGTCCTGGGGGATTCAATAAAAACTTCAAATTCCGAAGTAAGTAACCTAAAGAAACATCTCCAGACAGACAGATGGATCACTTATCACATTACCGCTTTCAAACTTGAGATATACTGCCCTTCCCACTGGAAGGATAGACCTACCAATCCCTTTCAGGTGCGTCTATGAGGTCTCCCTAATGGACTATCACAATATAACATGGTGACATCAGCAGTACGACAAGAAACCTGTAACAAGGTTAAGAACCTGCGACACCAATGGCGTCATACGACTCAAAGAAAGAAATCTCGCAATATGCACACAATTAAGGGGCAATAAAACTGTAAAAGGCTTTATAAATTGATGAGGCGAACAATCATTGAATGAAATTGCTTTAGTTTTCCCAAGAACGAAATAGTCCAGAATCTAAAGAGTTTCCACTATTGCTATTCATTGGCATAAACATGAAAATACGTGATGTTACCCTCAACAATTCAGAATCACTCAATGCCCCAAACTCTGTCCACCAACTTATCACCATTGCTTAGACACTAATCCATTTTCCATCGACTGATAATGGGCAGATCTTAAATACAGCAAAAAATAAGAACAATAAAAAAAAACTGCTAAAAGTAGTGGGTGAAATGCTTGCAAATGTCTCAACTACTGGCAACCGTTTTGGCTTCATTCCAGATTACTGGTTTTTTGGCCAACCACATGCAAATCAGTCTTTGTCCAGCTTCAGTAGGAGGGTTCACCTGAACATCTAGGTCATGTCTATTCAGAAAGGGAACACGAGCACCCTCAGAGCACGTTCAGCTTGACCCGTGAGGTGCAGCTTGGCTCCAATGGCAGTGAGAATGGGGCCCACGTCTGGACAAACCTGTCGCACTGAGAGTGTCACTTTAAAACAAGAAATGTTGTCAAATGCATGCAAAGTTCCAGCACTTCAAGTTAAAAGTCATACTACAGCCTCTGTGGTGATACTAGAACTTTTACTGCATCACTCCTAAAATGTATTTATTTATATATTTTTCAATTTATTTTTATAATACTGGCCACTAATTACACTGTAGTAGAAGGTGGTAGCAAATCAACTAACAACTACCTGGAGCAAATAAACTAGTTTCCTAACTTCAGGTCAGGCTTTGCCCACATTTTCCAGCCTTTCAATCCGTTTAGAGAGACACAAAATATATTAGTTAAAAAAAAAAAGGAAAAGAGGCCCAGCTCATCAAACCACCCTAGATGAGAACCACGTGTCAACACCTATACTCGATGACCTGTCTGAATCAAACATGACCGTATGAAGTCAGATCTTATGAACTGAATGGATTAAAATACTTTGATTCTGAAACTGAGGTCCCCACCGATAGTTTGCTCTTTGAATTTGGGGAATATCACCCTGAAGAGAGAGATGATGTATCATGGGCCCCAGAGTCACACAAGGTAGAATGGCCCAGGCCCAAAGCATTTGGAAAAAAAATTCTCCTTGGCTGAAAGACTCAAAAAAAAGAGCTAACCAAGAATGCACATCTCGCATGTTTATTTAAAAAGAAGTGCATGCTAATAACTGTTCTGTGGCACTTTATCAGACACTTGTCCTTTTTTTCAAGTGTTGTGAACAACAACTGTTTCTGTTAACTCATTTCATGGGACCCAATTTGCCTACAGTCCGGAGAATGCAAAGCTGAGGCGGCATTGCCGAGATACGAACTCGCGATGGCCTGTGAACCACCGCACGTTTCAGCAGCGAGCTTTCAACTCCGGAGTTCCACCTTCGCACATGCTTAAGTGTACAGCACCAGCTCCGTTGACAAGGCTAAAATAACTATGATAATAATACAGCAGGGAGCCGAGAAATCCACTTTAGAGGCAAGACTGAGAGACAACCATTAAAATAGCAGTGAAGTCTCAGTGGGGAAGAGGCCTCAGCAGTGGCAACCATGGATTAACTGGTCCCCTGGGTCCGGAAACTGCCCCGCCCCTCCAGCAGTTGCGTCCCTTTTGTATTGAAGACACGTATCCTCTTTTAACTGCCTTGCAGGATGCGGCCTCTTCCTGTCCGTAAACACGAGGCCAGGGGAAACCTCAGCTTCACAGTCAGGTAACACAGACATCAAGACAAGTGTGTGAGTGAGCTCCCCTTTTAGGCAAAACGAGAATCGGGGTTCGTAAGTTCTCCACGAGGTCAAAAAGAGTTGATTTTTAATGCTCAACTTTAAGTCGCTACATTGGTAACAATGTGATAACTATATGGCCCAAAACATCTTACCACATATTGGGACCATAATGCACAAAAAGCATTTAATCAAAAGACTCCTTTATCAAGAATGGTACAGACAATAGGGCTGGTCTTGCCAAGTCTGCATTTTTTTTTTTTATTTTATTTGCAGACGTAAGTAATAAGAATTAAAAGTAAAGTATGCGGGATAAAGTACCCCCTGCAGTAGGTTATAATGATATTTTAAGTCACTGCGGAGTTCCTTTAAAAGGTTATGGAACTTCGAGGTGATTTGCAATATCCTTATCATGGATATTCAATTCATGCAATATTGGCAGGGTGTACTCTATTCCTTGTAATACCACAAACCCACTTAAATCCTTGGTGTATTCCTCGTTCACAAGAAAGGGCTGCCTGTCCCCTCAGTAGCTGGCAGCAGGTATTGTGACATCAGAACTCAACTGTAATATGCTATTACAGTTGACAGGGCCGGACTGGGAACTGAAACCGGACCTGGCAAACTGCTCAGCCACCCCCCCCAACCCCCCTGGGGTGAAGGGGAGTGCAGCCGAGAGGTTTGCGAGGGCCGGTTTCGGCCGATTTTGTTACAGGGGGCCGATATTGCCGACCCCCGGTAACAAAATCCGCCCCCCAGGGGCCCAAAACCGGCCCCCACCCTAGCGGCCCACCGGGGAAACGCCCGGTGCCCGCCACGGCCAGTCCGGCACTGACAGTTGACCAGCTATGTTCTTTATAATATGATCGGTGCGCCACGAGCCGTCTATTATGAAGAAATTGGAGATCAATTTTTATACAGGGATTGTAGAATCCCATGTAATATAAAGTAAAAATGCTGGTGTATAGGAGTAATACTACAGATAAGGGTTTATCTAAATAGCCTGCAGGGGTTGGTGTAGATGCAAACGCAGAACCAAGTAATACCTCCAAAGCATTCTAATATTCAAATACCTCAATTTTTTTATAATTAAAATATGTCTTCTTAATTCATTAAACATAACAAAAGACAATACATAGCTACACAGCAGAAATTACAGATTAAACATTTAAAAATGTAATGCATGATTTAAAAAAAAAAAAAAAAATTATATAACAAAGAAATATCTTGTACTGAGTTTTATGTTCGCCAAATATAGCATGTGAGGGATAGACTACAAATAAGCCATAGCAACAACAGACATATATTCACAAATTACATTTTAAAAAGACCATCTTTGAACAAATGTAGTACATCCTAACCAAGCAAATGGTGCTGAGACTCGACCTTCTAAGTGGGTCCAAACTGTTATGTAAAAATGCACATTTCTGTCCCCCAAGACAAAGGACCATCCTCTGGACTAATGTGTTAGCCAGAAAAAAAAAAAAGGATTGCCCCACAGCTGGAAGACGCACCTGAATCTAGGAGAAAAATATGTACACAGCAAATATGTAATGCAAAGCCCCAACATAAAATGATTTTGGAAATTCAAACCAATTGATCCTGCTCTAGTTATTCATGAAAGCTACCATACATGCCAATACAAATCGAATTGTATTCAAGCAAAACAATATATCTACATCAATAATCTTATTTCTGCTTTTTGTATATGCAGGAGTGTGTCCATATGGCAGCAAAAGAAAAGTAAAATTAACCAATCGCAAAAATCAATAAAGCGCTAGTTGAAAGCAGAAATTAAAACAGAGATTGCCCCACCACCCATGGCATTGAAGTGCACTATTTTTAGGAGGATGTGTTCATGTGCACAAGCAAATACCATTACTCTGAGGGACGACAGCCAATGACTTAAGTGGGCTCATGGATTGCCTCATAATATATGCTGTGGTTGGGGGAAGCAAAATATGAATGACACCTGAAAAGGCCAATGGATGAAAAAAGAGAGAGAGAGAGAGAGAGAGAGAGAGAGAGAGAGAGAGAGAGAGAGAGAGAGAGAGAGAGAGAGAGAGAGAGAGAGAGAGAGAGAGAGAGAGAGAGAGAGAGAGAGAACGAACATATATATATATATATATATAGTTAGATAGAGAGAGAGCGATGCACAGAGGTCATATGGAATTTATTACCATTATTTAGTGTGGAGAAGTGCTGACAGATGAGAGACAAAGCCTCTAGTGGGTCATGATGCTCCTCTCTTTCCTCAACAATTGCAATAAACAGCATAGTACATTCTGCACATCTGTTTACATAGTTTATGCCGTGGAATTTGTTCATGTGTATTTGTTTTTTTGAAAAGTTATTTTATTAAAACTCGATGCAGGAGTTGAAATCTGTGTAGCAAGGTAAGATCACATTGAAAGAGCCTCCAGGCTATTAGATTTGTTTCCAATGTATAACGTAGATCTAACTTGCAATCTGTAATCAATCAATCAATCAATCATAGCATTTGTAGAGCGCACTACATACCCGTGAGGGTCTCAAGGCGCTGGGGGGGGGGGGGGAGGGGAGGAGTGCTGCTACTGCTCGAAGAGCCAGGTCTTGAGGAGTCTTCTGAAGGTCAGCAGGTCTTGGGTCTGCCGTAGGTGGATGGGGAGGGTGTTCCAGGTTTTGGCAGCGAGGTGGGAGAAGGATCTGCCGCTGGAGGTCGCTCTTCGGATGCGGGGTATTGTGGCGAGGGCGAGGTCGGCGGAGCGAAGCTGGCGGGGGTGTAGAGGCTGAGTCGTCTGTTGAGGTACGCAGGTCCGGTGTTGTGGAGTGCCTTGTGTGCGTGGGTGAGGAGCTTGAAGGTGATCCTCTTGTTGACGGGGAGCCAGTGCAGGTCTCTCAGGTGGGGAGTGATGTGGCTGCGGCGAGGGATGTCGAGGATCAGGCATGCAGAGGCGTTCTGAATGCGTTGCAGCCGCTTCAGGAGTTTGGCAGAGGCTCCAGCGTAGAGGGCGTTTCCGTAGTCCAGCCTGCTGCTGACGAGGGCCTGGGTGAACGTTCTTCTCGTTTCGGTGGAGATCCACTTGTAGATCTTGCGGAGCATGCGGAGGGTGTTGCAGCAGGAGGAAGAGACGGCGTTGACCTGCTTAGTCATGGAGAGGGTGGAGTCGAGGATGACCCCTAGGTTGCGTGCGTGGTCGGTGGGTGTTACATTTGTGATACATGTCAGTGTATCTCAAATGTGATAATAAACTGCCCTGTATGCAATATGCTAATAAACTGTCCTGTATGCAATATGCTCTCCTCACATCCCTCCTCAAGGAACCACAGATTCCGCGGGCTTCATCAATTCTGGGGAGATTAATGTTGGTTACAATATAAAATCTTACCCCAAAAATTAAGCAAGGAAACCTGAAAAGTCACACTAATTATTGGAGTCTACTAAATAATGAAGCTCTGGTAGGGCGCGTTACACTGTAGTAACGCCGCATCTAGAACAAAACACAGCAATCAGACTTCCCATTTCCTACTGTTACAGTGCAACTTTCAAAAACACGACTGTGATGAGGAATTTCCGATAGTTTAAATCATTGCCTCGCCATCTAAGGTAACGCTGAAGCTTGCCTCCAGACTCTACATTTTATTTTTATCTAGCCTTTCAAAAAGTTGCAGACACACCCATTTTAACAACTCATCACATAAAATGTCTTCCACAGAAGGTCCTCTCCTTGAATTCCTTTTTACAATCTTGAGCAGATAAAGTTGCCTCCGTTTTGAAGGACACAGAGAAGCGAATTCATCAGCCATATTGGACCTTTTTTGCACAACTGGTTTTCATTTTCAAAAAACACCTGGAATATGCAATTGCTATTTAGCAAATGTTTAGTCAATGGATTAACTCGAACTGTAAGGTAGCAGAAGCCAGGGCCGGACAGGCCTTTTATTCCTCCGGGCATTTCCCGGCAAGGCTGGAGCCCTAAGTGTCCGGTTTTGGAAGCCCAGGGCCGCTCTGGGGCCTCTTGTCACTTTTGCCAGCTCCCCGAGCAAACTGTAGCAGGCACTCGGAGGCAGAGAGTGAGAGTGTGTGCGAAAGTGAGTGTGAGAGAGAGCGAGAGAGGGAAAGGTGCAGAAAAAGTGATCAGAGAAGGAGGGGAGAGAGAGAATGATGGCTGCATGGAGGAGCGAGACTGCGCGAGGAGACAAAGGGAGCTGGGCTGGTTGGAGCATTTTTGCCAGGGTTGCATTTGGTTCCCAAGTCCTGCTCTCGCATGCCTTCCAGCCTTCTCAATGACATCACAGCAAGTGACAGCACATGATCATTGACCCATATGATGGGCCATTACATGCTTTTTAACTATTCTGAACTGAAACACAAGGATGCAGACGGCTATGCTGTGCTGTGTGATGGGAACAAAGGCCCATCAATGGCTGCAAAGGGCAGCGGACACCAGGCTTACTTTTAAAATATCCACATTCATACTGGTCATGTGACCAATGACTTCAAAGCAATCAGCATCGAGGTCCACATGGATGCCGCTTATGATGGTCGCGTAAGATGCTGTAATAACTAGTTTCGTAATATACCTATAGATTGGCAATGTTGACTTGTGCTGCTGTAGCAAGGGGGTCTCTGTAATTGGGCTTGTGCCAGTCCATCCCCCAGAAGTTTCTGTGAATCTAGACTTTCACCCTAAGCAATCATTTAAAGTCGGCTTCAGTCTGCGAGTCTAAATTATTCAGAAATTGAATTTTTCATAAAGTGAACACGACCCTGGAAATACATCAAATTGGCTTTATTACTGCATTGCAAATCATCTCATTCCCTTCATGATAATACTACAGTTCATGCATTATTTCTACCGACTTGCTTTTAGAAACGGTAGGAAGTTAATTTCCAATATAACCCCTTTTATTAGTTAGACTATGTTCTTTAAATCTAGTGTATCCCTGGGGTGGCGGAGCAGTACTTTACGGCGCGTCAGCACAGTCACATGTCTATGGGGATGAGGACAGTAATAAGAGGTTGATCACATTTACTTCTTGTAGAGTAAGATTTGTAATTTCCAATATAAAAAGCCGATAGTGAGTAGGCAGTGTGAGTACTTAGACTGCACTTTGCTCACCTCAGATCACATTAGACGTGATTTGATGAGATATGTGACTGAAAACAAGAAGCATGCAATAAATCTAAGATGGTAAGTGTATGACTTGATGCAGAATGGGCCTTTAGTGTCGTATGTCTTTACCAACAGCAGATCTTCATAGAGATCCCTGAACTCAACAGTGGTGTGGATTCAAAAGTGTTAAATCAGTTCAGAGGCACCAGACCAGCGGCAGCTCCTACGCTAAAGCGGAGAAGCGTCGCCCCACTGCTGTCTGAGCAGTGCAAAAAGGAAACATTAAAAGATAATAACAGTGTTATTATCATTTTGTTTTTCAGTAGAGCCAGTCCACGGCGGGGCTGGCCTGTCTGATGGAGCAGGGAGGAGGAGTGGTGGGTACAATAAGTGCGCATGTCGGTTTGGCTGGCCGTCTTAGGACGGCCAAACCGACATGAGCACTTGGCATTTCTCCACCTGACTGTGTTGCACAGTTGGGTGGAGAACAGTCCCAGGCATTGTCTGAGCGGCAAACCAATCCGCTCAGACCAATCACGGCGCTACTGTCATGCCGCTAATACTATTATCAGCATGACAGCAGCGTCATGATTGGCTTAGGGGAGTTTGGGAGCCTGTGTGCAGCCGGGAGTCGGGAACAGAAGAGGAGGGAGGAGAGGCTGCGACCGGCAGGTAAGTCATATTTTCTTTTTTCCTCCGTCCCCCGATCCTCCTCCCCGCCCCACCACTTCTGTTCCCTAGCAGCCACCACTGCACCAGACCAACAGCAATGCATAAGGATGAATGAGTATACAACCAATTTGGTATACGAGAAAGTCGGAGAATAAACCAGGTGGCCATTTTGATTGTAGTCTCATTTTAAACTCTATATTTCTATATGATGCCCAGTCGAATTGCAGTCACCACTTTTCCACTGTAGCAATGGATTTAAAAGATTTTCAGGGCTTCACAAAACAATTTAATGGCGCAACAGGAATGCTTACCATGCATAGCATTCTCTGCAAAGTTCTGACTGCAAACGGTTTGAAGACTCCTCTTTAAAGAACACTACATCACAATGCATCAACCATCCACACAGCAGATACCTCTCCCATCACTCGTTGACTTATGCTGGTCTTTGAACTTGTTCAGCGCTCAGCTGCCTTTTGGTTAGGTTTGCACTGCAGAAATATCACATACATACATACATACATACAAAGGGGGACTCCGAGCAAAAGAACAACAACAATTTGTATGTCAAAGAATGAACAATTTATTAGAAAATTGAATGTTGAGAGCTCCATTAATGACAACGGAGTACTCCGGGCTTCTAATGGCTGGTAGAAGCAAGGAGCATCAACATTCCAATGCTTTCCTTTCACAGCTGCTGATGTGAACAAAGACCGCACGAAGCCCAAGGCCTTTGGTTTACTAATTTGGACATTCTTCACTCTTTGGCTCGGGCCTTTAACGCTGGAGCTGTCCTTTAATGGCCAGTATAGCCTGCTACGGCTATATTATATCGCTGTTGCACTTTCAGCTCCCCTTCTTATGCAGCTGGAGTGCCCTATCCTGAGTCAACTCGCCCTTTTCACGATTTATGATCTTGCATGTGTACATAAACCCAAAACGTTAAATCAAAAAGGGGGGACGGAAGAGCAAGTTATTTAAAGAGGTCCTACTCCTGTGCTCCTCCGAGTACTCATGCAAAACACGGGAAGGAGATCGTTCCTCTATTAAGCCGGTGCACTGGAGGTTGCTACCTGGCCGGGAATCAAGTCACTGGAGGGTCTGAATTTCAGATCATAATGCCCTCACACACCTGTTAGGGTGTCATGCTTCATCATAGGGCGCTCCTCGTCAGACCGGCGCTGCAATGTCTGACGGGCCTGGTGGCTTCTTTAGTGGAGTTCTTCAGATCTGAGGATGCCGTATGTGGTGGGTACATGTGGGCAAAAAAACAGTGAATAGTGGTGTGTGCAAGGTGACTTAAAATAGGCACCGGACCCCAGAACAATTTAATTCGATATGGGTCCAGGACTAAGTAAACACAGTGGCGCTATCAGGAGGTCCTAAGGTACCAGGATAGCTTTATGTGTGCATGGTCAACATGTTTCGTGCCATAGAAGCCCAATCGTCGGGCCGCACTTCATTAGGACCTTAATAAACAAAAGAAAAAAGCCCGATCAAGCTGACTGACGCAGCTTTTTCTGAATCTACACGCGGAGCGCTGTCCCGCTTTTCCATTCTTCTACCGAGAAATACTCTCAGTGCATTGTCACTGTTAATCCACAAAGGGATTCTACAACGCTACGGCTGTGGCGTAAAACTAATTGAGCCCCTCTCGCCCACCTACATACCCCATTGGATTGACAGCCTGTCCTCACATTGAGTACCCGGACGGGTCCTCATGTGAGTAAACCTTTTCCACTTTAAATCACGTGTGGCACATCCTTTTCACAAGGCTGCGCAACTATATATTTAGATGTCCCTTCATCAACAGTCCTGAAGAGACCACACATTGTTTTGAGGGTCGACTTGTACAAACTGTGGAAACCTTGTATTTAATATTCACGTTGTCACTTAGGTTTAGGTTCCCTTTGTCACTTGGGACACTATGCACAAATGTTGTTTTGATGTATAATGTTTACTCCTAACTTTATTGTTTAAAAAATCCATAAAATATACTACACTGGTTAGTGGTTCCTTCGCGCTCTGCAATTATCTAACCCTCTATATCGCGATTGTGCTTATATATCATAACATAGTATATTATTCCACAGGAACCATTGTTTTTCCTATATAACTATTACCCTGGTTCCTTAGTGAGTAGGGTTCCCCTGTTCTTTCTTGAACATTGCCCTGTGAAGGCAGAAAGATTGATTATTAACTGTCCATGCATTGCTTCATGTGCTTACTTCTTCTGCTGGTCAGTCTTTATTTTATCCCAAATCTCCTGCCAGAGCTTCTTATGCCACCATGTTTAATAACCACCACAATTTGGGACTCTATGGGAAAACAGATCTATCTCAGAGACTGTCCTGACAAGGACAAGGGCTGCTGCAGGTAAGGTGGCGGTATTTACAGTCACATTATCTGCATTCATGATGGCACTAGGCTGCTGTGGGGGGTTAATAATCTCGAAGGATCCTTACCATGTGTGTCTCTGCAGAATGTTAGGCAGCAGAACTGCTGAATGGACCACAGTCGGTCCTTGCTTGCCATCACAATCTGGGTCTTTTTTTCCCCACAGTATGCAGTTCAGAATAACAGCTTTAGCCCCAAACATCATGTACATTGTATTTTTGCTCGGTGTGTACTATTGAGTGTTCAACGTTTTAATGGAACTGAGGCCTCGAACAGGGGGCTAGCTTCAGGGGGGATGTTTGGGGTGTTACACCTCCTAATGAATATATTTTCGGGTAAATAGTTGGGTACAAGTGCTTTCAGTTGGGTCTGATTGAAGTGTCTGTCAGATTTCACCAGGGACTTTTACACATACAAAGACGCACACACACTCTCCCTCTCTCGCTTTGGGAAGTCGTCAGAAATGTTGGTTATTTTACAAAATATTGTGTTTCTCTTACTTACCAACCCCTACAAACCCACACTCCTTTCCCTTCCCACTGCCTCTTACGCCCCCTCTTATGTGCCCTCCTTGATCTATAATATATTTTAAAATTATATGCCCACGTGATTGTTGGAAAATCTGAAGCCCCACTCACCCCTAAATCTTAATGACCAAGCGACGCAGATAAAGTGTTTTGCCCCAAATCACAGTTTTGCTATTTATTCACATGGCTCAATTGCTGCCAACTGAATGACTACAGCACCTCTTTCATGAACAAAGGAAATTTCTTCATTGTATCATGTTCTTTTTCTTCAGAGATGAGAATTCTGGGAGACTGCTATATATGCGGGCCTACTCCGGAATTGTTCAAAGTGCATTCTCAGACCGTGCACACACACATGGAGGGTGTACAGTTAGATCCTAGGTGGATCTTAAAATGTGTGGAAGTCCAAAATTAGGCGACAGAAACAGGTGCAACGTACAGTTCTTCTCTAGCGCCAACATGACCCATTTTAGCTCCTCTAAAGCACGTTGAAACCTTGAAAAGAGAGGGAGTAAATGCCAACTGACTTTAAGTAATATAAACTGGACAAATTACACTAACTGATCAAAGAGCCCCACCCTCTACTACGGTCCAACTCGAACTCACAACATGTGCTCCCTGTTACTAAATCCATAAGACTTTGGGCCAGATGTACGACCGATTTTTGCGGTCGCAAAGGGGATTTCAGCTCCTTTGCGACCGCAAAATAGGTCAGGCCAATGTACTAACCCTATTTTGAGAGTCGCTAAGCAATTAGCGACTTCCAAATAGGGTTAGCGACTTGCTATTAGGAAGGGGCGTGCCAAGGGCGTCCCTTCCTAATAGTGACTCAAAAACCCATGTATGAATGTTTTGCAACCGCAACTGCGGTCGCAAAACACTCGCAGTTTACCACCCTTCTCAGAAGGGTGGTAAACCACTCGCAAACGGGAAGGGGTCCCCAGGGGACCCCTTCCCCTTAGGGAATGGATGCGCAAATATTTTTTAAGGGCAGGCAGTGGTCCCAGGGACCACTGCCTGCCCTTAAAAAATGAAACTGAAAAGTTTCATTTCATTTTTTAAATGCATCCCGTTTTCCTTTAAGGAAAATGGGCTGCATTTAAAAAAACTAAAAAAACTGCTTTATTTAAAAGCAGTCCCAGACATGGTGGTCTGCTGACCCCAGCAGGCCACCATCCCTGAGAGTGCTAGCCATTCCCAATGGGGTCGCAAATTGCGACAGCCTCATTAATATTCATGAAGCATGCAATTTGTGACCCCATTGGGATTCGCAAACAAGTGTCTGACACTGTTGTACACTGGATTTTGCGACTCGCAAATTGCGACTCGCAATTTGTCGCAATTTGCGAGTCGCAAATTCCAATGGTCGTACATCTGGCCCTTTGTATCCAAAATCCAAGTTATATAAATTAACTTTGTCACAAAGAGACAGAGAGAGAGTGCAGTAAATGCACATTAACTTGCAGCCGAATTTCACTGTAAATGGCCAAAATGAGAGTTTGGTGATGGCTTATGGACATTCTTCACAACGAATCTCTGCACTACAAAGGCATGAACATCAAACACTTCGAAACGTTGAAAAGGTGGTGGGTTCAGTCGCGCTTTGACAGGGATGCGAGGTTTTGTGTTTTTTTTAATTATTGGAGTAAAAGTTTTACTCAAAGTTTCCAAATTGGAGACTGTTTGTTTAATGGTGCTCTTAATATTACATTCTATGGCTCTTACTAAACTATTACTAATATTCCAAGCTTTAGTTTCATGATAGAAACCCAGTTAAAATACCCAAGCAACCTCCATTCCCCTTAATCACCCCTCATGACATCACAGATGACAGCACAAGTGTTTACCAAAGCGGCCCAAAGACCAAAAAAAGCTCATCCTCCAAACATGGTTCAGGACTGCTACCTAATACGTAAGTCTACCCAACACATGCCATGACTACTGCTGATCGAAGAGGTTCACAATCACTCGCCTCCGTGCAACCTGCACTGCTCGTCAAATGCCCTGAAGAGAACGAAGCGTCAAGCTGACGCTCTAGCAAAACAACATGCTATAGCAATATACGCTGCATCACTCCAGTATCCGCTTAATAAAACTGACGTTAGCACCAACAAGCAGTCTCGGGCAGCAAAAGTGCGATGCAATAGCATATAGTGCAGATTAAAACTCAGAGTCTTTTTTACCAACTCTCCCATTCTCAACAAATCCCCCCCACCCAGTTTACTCATCCCTGTTGTCCTTATAAACCCCACCTACTGTGAGCGTATAATGGCAGAACCCTCATTGTCGAGTAATGCCCCTTGTACTGTGCAATAATGCAATCAGTTGTCACCTCCAGTGTCATCTGTCTGTGAGAGAGTCTAGGGAAGAGCTATGTAATGCTCATTTGCATGTTATACTAATAATGGCACCCCATGACCTAATAACGCAATTCAGCAAAGAACTATTTGTGCCTCAAAAGCCTGCTTGATGACATTCAAGCAAACGATCATAAAACAATGGGATTTCGAATATCAAAAAGGAAAATTAAATGAGAAAGACATTATTTTGCTTCTCCTAATCATCTTTCCATCCTGCTTTGTTTCTTTCATCTTTCACTCTTCACCAATTACTTTTGCTTCTTTCATTGCAATTCTTTATCCTTACTTTTCTCAAACCACATTTGGTTCCATGGCCAATCCTTGGACCCCACCCCAGAGGTCTATTGTGGTGTTTTCTTTCTTGCAGTGCTACTGATCAGCCTCTTCTATCTTGTGACCTGTGAATCGCAGATCAAAATTAGGAAGGGCTATTAAGCACCATCTAATCTATCCAGTGGCTACACCGTTGATGCTGGCATAGCAGGTGCCTCGCTACTCTCTTGCATCAAAATCTCTGGTCTCCCACGGACTCATTTTAAAGAAATTAAAATGCTGGTATGTACACGGTGCACTAGGTCATAACAGAACTACTGTCCCAGCAAAGTCTAAAGAAGAGAACACTGCATTGGCCACCCAGGGTTGCAATCCAGAACTTCAATTTTTCAATAGATTAATATTCTTTCCCCTATAACCGTCTATTTGGCCCTTCAAGGTTATTTATTAAAACTTTTGGTGCTTTTAAGTATATTTTACTCCCTTTACAGATCTTGATTTCATGACTTGAATTATCAGGTAGATCACATGTGATCAAATATGATAACTATTCTTAATCTTGTTTCTATAGCCAGTGGTGACTAATTTTATTTTCACAGTGAAACCTGATCTTTAAGGAAAGGCTTGCACATATATTTGTTGATATCTCAACTAAATGCATATTATGTTTGCAAGCACTTCCTCTTCTGTATTGAAATGTATCTTCATATGTCCACAACACAATCACTCCAGCCTCATAGAAACAACATCCATAAGATCTGGGTCCAATTCACTGACGCCTCACTCACACTTGGCAAAAACTTCGATGAAAGGACCAGTTGTCACCCAACTAGACCACTGCTGAGGGCTACAAGGGCTCAGTCGGTCTTCTCTCTTTACGGTGCTCTGCACAGATATTCATGCACTTTGCTTGTGTGTGGCTCCCCAGGATCCTTTGCCATAAACACTCTTTAGGGTGGCAAAGAGGCTGCATGAGAGGATGGAGGCTGCCTGGGAGGATGGAGGCTGCCTGGGAGGATGGAGGCTGCCTGGGAGGATGGAGGCTGCATGGGAGGATGGAGGCTGCATGGGAGGATGGAGGCTGCATGGGAGGATGGAGGCTGCATGGGAGGATGGAGGCTGCATGGGAGGATGGAGGCTGCATCGGAGGTGGAAGCTGCATGAGAGGCTGGAGGCAGCATGAGAGGCTGGAGGCAGCATGAGAGGCTGGAGGCAGCATGAGAGGATGGAGGCAGCATGAGAGGATGGAGGCAGCATGAGAGGATGGAGGCAGCATGGGAGGATGGAGGCAGCATGGGAGGATGGAGGCTGCATGGGAGGATGGAGGCTGCATGGGAGGATGGAGGCTGCATGGGAGGATGGAGGCTGCATGGGAGGATGGAGGCTGCATGGGAGGATGGAGGCTGCATGGGAGGATGGAGGATGCATGGGAAGATAGAGGCTGCATGAGAGGATGGAGGATGCATGGGAAGATGGAGGCTGCCTGCAGAGCAAAGGTGTGCTCCCCTTATCATCTGCAGAGTCGGACCGGACGCCTGGACTGTAAAGGAGTGTTCCTGGGGGCACTGTACTACTGTTAGAGAAAATCTCCATAGCAAAGACATGTTTCCGAAAACAAGGCAAACATCTTCATTTTACAGTTCTAACCTTCAACTAATGACTCTAAAGTTAGACTGTACTGGCATAATACTGAAATATCACCGAGGACCTAGAGTAAAGCTTCACAGAGCTAGGGTATAGCTTCACAGTGCTAGGGTATACCTTAACAGTTGTAGGGTATCGCTTCAGGGTGCTAGGGTATCGCTTCAGGGTGCTAGGGTATCGCTTCAGGGTGCTAGGGTATCGCTTCAGGGTGCTAGGGTATCGCTTCAGGGTGCTAGGGTATCGCTTCAGGGTGCTAGGGTATCGCTTCAGGGTGCTAGGGTATAGCTTCTGGGTGCTAGGGTATAGCTTCACGGTGCTAGGGTATAGCTTCACGGTGCTAGGGTATAGCTTCACAGTTGTAGGGTATAGCTTCACAGTTGTAGGGTATAGCTTCACAGTTGTAGGGTATAGCTTCACAGTTGTAGGGTATAGCTTCACAGTTGTAGGGTATAGCTTCACGGTGCTAGGGTATAGCTTCACGGTGCTAGGGTATCGCTTCACGGTGCTAGGGTATCGCTTCACGGTGCTAGGGCATCGCTTCACGGTGCTAGGGCATCGCTTCACGGTGCTAGGGCATCGCTTCACGGTGCTAGGGCATCGCTTCACGGTGCTAGGGCATCGCTTCACGGTGCTAGGGCATCGCTTCACGGTGCTAGGGCATCGCTTCACGGTGCTAGGGTATCGCTTCACGGTGCTAGGGTATAGATTCACGGTGCTAGGGTATAGATTCACGGTGCTAGGGTATAGATTCACGGTGCTAGGGTATAGATTCACGGTGCTGGGTATAGATTCACGGTGATAGGGTATAGATTCACAGTGATAGGGTATAGATTCACAGTGATAGGGTATAGATTCACAGTGATAGGGTATAGATTCACAGTGATAGGGTATAGATTCACAGTGAGAGGGTATAACTTTCACAGTGAGAGGGTATAACTTTCACAGTGAGAGGGTATAACTTTCACAGTGAGAGGGTATAACTTCCCCAGTGATAGGATATAACTTCCCCAGTGATAGGATATAACTTCCCCAGTGATAGGATATAACTTCCCCAGTGATAGGGTATAACATCCCTAGTGACAGGGTATAACTTCACAGTGCTAGGGTATACCTTCACAGTTGTAGGGTGTTGCTTCACAGTGCTATGGTATTGCTTCACGTACTAGGGTATAGCTACACGGTGCTAGGGTATAGATTTACTGTGCTAGGGTATAACTTTCCCAGTGATAGGGTATAACTTCCCCAGTGAGAGGGTATAACTTCCCCAGTGAGAGGGTATAACTTCCCCAGTGAGAGGGTATAACTTCCCCAGTGAGAGGGTATAACTTCCCCAGTGACAGGGTATAACTTCCCCAGTGACAGGGTATATCTTCACAGTGATAGGGTATAGCTTCACAGTGATAGGGTATAACTTTATAGTGATAGGGTATAACTCCACAGTGTTAGGGTATAACTTCACAATGATAGGGTGTAGTTTCACAGTGCTAGGGTGTAGCTTTGCAGTACAAGGTTATACCTTCAGAATGATAAGGTATACGTCTTGCAGCGCTAGGGTATACACCTCACAGTGCTAGCGTATATACTACACTAGGCATTTATAAAGTGCATGGCTACTCTTTCAGCCTGTGCAGTTGCTACAAATGGAAGATCAGCATTTGACCATACAATTCCGCCTTCTGAAACTCGTGCAAGTTTTGGATAATGTAAAATGGTCCATGAACCTACTTCTGGCTGTCTTCAGCGGTAGCTATGAGCTGTGTGCAGTATTGTTTAATAATATTCGTTTTCTACAGTGGAATGCCTTCGGGAACTTTAAAAGTCCAAAAAGTTATCAGCAACAAAAGGTAATCAGAATAGATGTTTTTTTTAAAAACATGACAATTTACAATATTCTCCCAAAAACCATTATATGGCTTTGGACACTTTTTTCTGTGTTCCCTAAATTATTCTTGTGGCTATGCTTAATCTGGCACGTGCCTGTGCATTTTATTGCTCCAAATGTTTTGTACGGTCTCGGTTGCCTATCTGAAAAGAGTGACGAGTCTCATGTCCTCAAAAAACAATAACTTCACACAATGCTTTAACCTACATATCAGTTGGCTGCACACACAAAAAAAACTTCAAAATTTAAACTTGTCCCATACTAATGTGGACTCATTATGTATAGTATTAACATAGCAAATACACTAAGAGGAGCACTTTATACCAACATATCAACATATGTATCTAGCACAATTATTTGAGAATGCAGAATAGCACTACTAAGTTTTTGATGCTGCAGTAGTCATGAAATGTGACTTTACATCATGATGGTTCTAAATCACATAAACCCAAGGGGTCTGGAGAAGGAGACAGATGGACCACAGACATCAATTTCCAGTCCATCTGTTTGAGGAAGGGAAACCCTAAGCATAAAGAGAATCAGTTCCTCAGTCCTCCAAGCACAAAAAAGCCAGTTACTCAGTATTCTTGCTTTGAGAAGACCCCATCCTCTGTGTTGAATGTATCCATCTGATATTATTGTCTCTTAGATTCCGAGTTCTCCATCAATTTTTAAAATAAGTACAAGGTTAAATGTAACTGAGTGTGGCAAAAAAACAGCTCAGAATTGGCTAATAGTTTTTTTGCGACTTTGCGTGCACAAATGGACATGGGACACCAAGTGGTGGCCACGTTCTAGCACATTGTCAGAAATGCTCAACTGGCCTCTCTTTATAGGTCAGTTTTACTGAGGGCAACCACAGCAGGAAGAGATGATCACTCACCTTTGTCTCGACCTCCAGCGAAAAAATAACCACCTTGTGTATCTTGAGCAAGCCATGAAAGAAGTGTAAGGTGTATCATGAGCTCCCCGGGCCACTCTCGCAGCCACAATTTGGGGGCGAGCCTGTGACATGAAGAATAGGAGAACACTGCAGCTTTTTCCTTACATCACAGCATTAAAGGTATCCATCCGTAAGTGGCTTGCCCTGTGCTCCAAGGTGCAGAACTATTACTGTTATTGATGGATTTTATAATGATCTAATATTTTGAACAGGGATTTTCACACTCAAGCTTTTCAGGGCACCTTTGGGGAAGAATCAACCATCAACAACCTGTTATTAACTCTGCTGCAGGGGCTGCTCTTTAAACCTCACCGTTTTAACTTTTTCTCGTTTGATTGACTTGAGTTCAGCTCTAAAAAACATAACGGTGAGTGCAAACCGGAAGAGAAGCTATGAGCCCTCCTCTGCTCAATGACGTCAGACATGGTTTACCATCCAGATGTAACCTGAAGATTATTGGTGACTTCCTGACGTGCTAATTGTTCTTTAACCTCCAAAATTCAAATATACCGAAAAGACCACTTGCCCTGGCGTGAACCCCACGCTAAAGATGCTTCTTTACATGCAATGCTAATATTTATGCACAAATGCTACTCATTCATCAGTCCAATGTTTCGCATAAAGAGGGTGACAAGCATTTCAGCACAGTATTTGATTAGACAGACCATAACTTTAGATCTGGACGCCTTCCGTAAGGAGAGTATGGCACGGTGGCATTTGTGGGAAGAAGCCATCACGATTCCTGCAACAAAGCAAACTGTCCGGAAAAATGACTCCTAATGTCTACTGTTTTACAAATAGAATAATATCTGTCCTAACATTTGAAGATGTCTCCAAACCCTGTGTCGCGACGCACCACAAGCTGAGAACAGACACTGGATCAATTCTCAAAGGCCTAGTAGAGCAGTCACCGAACCTTTGTGATCGCCGTACATTGACTGTCAGAGCCTCGCGAAGCTCCATAAAGCGTGGTCTAGGCAAGTGTTCACTGCGACACCACAACATTTGGGTGGTCTAACAAAGTCCTTTCATAAACAGGTTACACCCGGACGAGCTGTGCTGTAAGCACCTCTGTAATGTAGGGGTCTATTTAATTACGGAGACTGAGAACTACAGCCTGCTTTAAGGAGAGTAAATTTGTATTGATCCGCGAAGAAGTAAATTCCTTTCTGTGTTTGTTCGGGCAGCTTGTGGTGAAAGCGGCTAGAGCTGCTCTACGGAGCATCTCACTTCCATTGTTTTTCGTTGATAAAGTAAAGCTGTTTTGAAGGAAAATGTTTCATGAAGCTGGACAGGATGAAAAAGCTTTTGATGGGACACTCTTAAAAAAGCAGCAACAATAAGCGCCATGTATTCTTGAACACAGAAAAGCCTGGCTTCCCTGATACGTAAAATGTTCAAGGCACCAGTGTACGTGCAACTCAATGAAGCAAAATGGATTGTGGAAGAATTAGATTGTTCCTAGAAGGTGATGGCTCTAAAATGGAGTAGCCATCATATGCCAGCTCAAGCTGCTATTAAAAGTGAGGGTACGACTTGAAAGGAAAAAATAGCAATTTTGGTAGCTTTAAGGTGAGAAAATATCTCACCCTGAACTCTGATGGAATCTCACGCACCCCCTTTTGACCTTCTGAACCCGGGATAGGCAAAGTACCACTTCACATACCAGGGCTCGGGCTCCTGACAGGCAACTAGCCAAGCTGAGTCAGAATGGCTGCTTGGTAGTGCTTTGATGTGCAGTGGCGGCTGCGACAAGATGGGGGTGGAGAGGCGGGTATGAAAAAAAAAAATAAAGTTACCTTCTTCGCTGCCGCCGCACGCCTCTCCTACGTCCTCACACTGCTGGCAACACCGGACGCACCCAGGCTCCCGGACTGCCCCAGCCAATCACGACGCTCTATGAGCAGCATCGTGATTGATCTGAGTAGCCTGTTTGGCTGCTCAGGCAGTATCTGGGAGGCTGGCCATGTTCTCCACCGGGCTGTGCAACACAGCCCGGTGGAGAACATGCTAAGTGCGCATGACGGATTGGCCGGCCAAGCCCTGATGCGCACCTAGGGAGTGCAAACCACTCCGGCTCCCTCTGATGGCAGGGAGCCAAGCCCGGCCTCGCACCTAACATGGCTTTCAGTAGCACAGAAAAATAAAATGATAATAACTTCTTGTTCTTATTTTATTTTTATTTTGCGCTGCTCAACTGTCGATGTGTAGGGCAAGGACGGCAAAAATGGGAGCAGGAGATCTAGTTAGGTAAATCAAGTTATGTGTATTCATGGTAAACACCCCTTACTCCGCATCCGTCACCCCGCATGTTGTTACAACGCAGTCGTTACAACAACCGCATTGTAACAACGCATACCATTACCCACAAGTCGTTACAACGACTTGCGGGGGGTGGGGGGGAGAAGGTGTTGGATTTAAAATCCAACACCTTCCCTACTGTCCGCACAGACTGGAGTTGGAATAGTAAATTATACTATTCCAACATCCAACGCCCCCTCCGCAAGTCGTTGTTACGACTTGCGGGGTAATGGTATGCGTTGTTACAACACAGTCGTTGTAACGACCGCGTTGTAACATGCGGGGTGAGGGAAAGCGGAAAAAAGAGGCATATTCCTATTCATATATGCGAGAGGCACACAAAAGGTGATGGGAGAAATGCTTGCAATTTGTCTAACCAGTGGCGATTGCTTGGGGTAGCATCCCAACCCATCATTCTTTTGCTCGCTATATTTATATACAACAATGTCCACAGACACTGAGTAACTCAAGGTTGATTATATCTTTCAATTCCTGATCAAAGAAGATTGTGTCCAAACTGTTGGCACATGCTTCTCATACAATGAATCTTAAAAACAATCAAGGGATGTGGGTGCCCATGATGTTTTGATCCGGAGTCACTAGAGGGGCTTCATCAGGACATAGTCATCTGTTTAATGCACCAACATTGACCTAAACACATAGATACCCACAGTGGTCACCAGCGGAATTTCAAGATTAACTGCTGCTTAATAACTTGTAAACAGGAAGAATTCCCCTGGGTACTAAGACTTCTGAACCAATCCAAATGAAGCATACTGGTCAACGTGTGGGTATGCACCACTGTGCTCAGGGCCAGACTGGTAACCCAAAGCAGCCCTGGCAATTTTGTCAGACCACCCCAGGAGGGGGAGGGGGGGTTGAGTTTGAAGTGTAAGGCACTGCTGCTTTTGTTACTGAGGGCCGATATTGCAGTACTGCCGCAAAACCGGTGCCCACCGCTGCAAAACAGGCACCTCCCTTCCAGCCTCCAGGGGAAAAGCCCGATTTCCACCACGCTCCGCATCAACGTTTCAGCATTTGTTTATGGGTCTTCGTACCTAGAGGAGTTCTTCATGTTTTCCATTAAGAACGAAACATCCACTATAAAATGAGATAATAAACAATGACTCGTGTTGAAAAAAATAACGCACTATTTCCGAAACTAAAACCCAATCCTAATTAAAGTCGCTCAAATTTATATATAAGCAATGGCGTCTTTTATGATCAGGTTCCTGCATTTAAGGCAGGGTAACCCATCAAACCGCGCCGCAGTGCATGGTTGCAAGGACAAGTTTATTGCAATATAAAACTGCCTGACTTCGATGAAATATAGTCAGTTTAAAAGCCCCTGACCAGCGTGCACCTAATATTCGCCACTGCGGCAGGAGTTTGACGGCTCAATCTCGCTGTTTAACTGACTGTGCTGCACATGACCTGCATGCGAGGCGCGGCTCCTGCCAGCGAGCGCCGATAGCGGGCGAGGACAGAAACTGATCGCCTTGTTTTATTTGCCTTCCTGGTACATAGATCAAGAGGCCGCGGAAGCGGGGCACGGAGGGGGCGTTCAGCATGGCACAGGAAGCCGACACTGATCTGCTCCCTACATACATGACATGACAGGCTGCTTGTCAGACTGGACTCCAGTGGGTCAAGCGGGCAGCTCTCTCCTGGCTGTCACTGCCAGGCAGCGGGCCTCTCAACACATTACTGTTCATTAGCCGGGCAGTGACCTCAATAAACCCTGCGGGTGAACTGTGCCACCTGCCGTCGGTTCACGAAGGAAGGAAAGGCTTTTTATTCGGAAGGGTCAACATCAACAAAACACTAATAATGCAAACTTTAAAAAACCCAAAACATACCTCTCATGAATCTCAACAGTTATTCTGGTTTGCTCTGGCAGATGGGTGGGCAGTGAGATGCTCGACTCAAACCAAAGTGCAATGAATTAAAGCAATGGTCCAACCCAACTTGAACCAATGACAAGAATAATGGGCTGACGCACAAGGGGTTGAAACCAACAGCCAAAAGAGACAGAAGGAAACACATGCATTAACCTGAACCTCTGATGATTACTTGGGGTGCGTGCCATCACTTGTTAGCTGGTCTGTGCCACTGCAGGGAGGCATCAACCAGAAGCAAATTACCTTTGACCACATCCCACCAGGGAACAGACAGTCCTTATTGATAGGCCAAGACCCCTTTGAACAGGCACAACAGCAACCCCAGATGTGTTTCGACCTCATTAGGTAGAGTCAGAGATATGAAACCTGAGTTGCTAAGCTATAGTTAGCACGAAGACCATGTTTTCTCTCAGTAGATTTCAGACCAGGTCCAAAAATGCATGATTCTGTTCCCAGTTGCTTTGAAGAGCTTGAACACGAATGTCATACTGGGTTGAATTGGCTCTAATAAATTCTAATCATTGATTTGAATCATCCTAGGCCTGAAACACAGCACAGTAAATACGTTTACTCTTCACTTTGCGTGTACCTTTTCTTTAAGTTTGTTATGTGTTGTCAGATTTGTATAGTCCACTAGTGTGGCATCTTTGCATGCTGTCTTTGCTTGGAAATGAAGGTGCTGCTAGTGAGGCTAAGAGGGGAAAGTCAGGTGAGGTAAGGTGACACATGGCCTTGTTGTGAACTTGATGCTGATGAATGAATTAACATGGTCTTATAAAGCACGAACAGCTGCTCCGAAGAGTATCCCGACGATAAATCCTTCTGAGAAGGTGAAAAGATAATGTCTGAACAAAGAGCCAGGTTGTGGCATCTTAGATGCTACAAAGGATGGATGGGACCCTTCATGGAGAATAAACCTATCTTATGAAACAGTCGCCTGCCTCCTGTGCTTCATATACAAAGGTCTACCTTGTTTCACAGGTCTTGAGTTTTCCTTAAACAGGGATTCCGAGGCGACAGAACGAACCTCATATGGGAGCTTGTTCCAAGCTAGAGCTACCAGAAAAGACGAAGAACAACCGACCTTTGTAGCATGCTTATCCTTGGAATCCTAGCCAAAGCCACATGGGACGAGCGCAATTCCCTCTCGGAAGATTAAGGATTAATTCTGGCTTCCAAGTATTGAGGACCAGAGCAGATGCAAGAGTCTAAGAGGCATAAAAGAGCATGCTTTATGCATGTACTTTCAAACATGAATGATCAGCAATTACTCGTGTGTCATGCAATTTGTGATGTCTTATCACTGTAAAACTAAAGGGGATGATGGACGGAGTGTTGAACATTGCAAGCACTCACCCCCAGTCAACTGATCTGGATTTAATCCATTATCACTGTGGCCATTACCCAGCAAGCTATGGTACTTAGAACAGTCCTTGTACCAAGAACATGAATTTGTGGTAAAGTATGCTGAAAATCTTTGACAGTCAGACCTGGGGATGCCAACAATGTTACAATGACGAATTTCCATCTGCTGATTTTGGTCTCACTTCCTTGTCTCTGTAGAGGAAGTGACAATTGGGTGTGGGGGAAGAGGAGGGAAATGGAATAGAAAAGGGTAGCAAATGGAGAGCAAGAGAGAGAGACAAACAGAGGGAGTAAGGAAGCAGTTGTGGAGGCAGCGAGAGAGACAAGCCAGATTGCTTGTTCTGGGGACTAGGGAACTTTCATTTTCAGTGTTAAAATATGAAAATCAACATTACAATATTATTAACATTATATTGTTTATTACTAAAATGGTTTATGTGTGACATAAATTAATACATCCAAAGTTAATTAAATGTAACATTTATTTTTCTTGAAAGGAGTAAGGGATGACTCAGTTCAGAGAATAAAAGAGGGGCATTTCTTCGAAATCAGTCATCTTTCAGCTTTCACAATGCCCAGACATCTGTGGGAAATTAGTCTCCCATTCACTGACAATCAGATACTTGGTAAATCCCCATCAGCAAATCTCCCTTAAAAAGGAACAGTACATGGAGAATAACCTGGTCAAGTTAATCAGCTGGGTGGTTACCCAATAGGAGTAATACCACAAACCCCTTAAAATGCAATACCGATAGAATGGCAATTCTTCTGTTTGGTAGAAACAACATCTTTCCCACCGCAGACTGGTGGCCTGATGTACTTTTACCCCCCACCTCTGTGGCCAGGAATGTGGGTGTCATGTTTGACTCAGACCTTTCCTTCCGTCCTCAAATCTTGGCGGTGGCACCTGTTTCTCCCTCATAAAATCATTGAAGATATTTTTTGATTTTTAGGGTTAACAAAATACCTAATGAAAAAACTGCAGGTAGTGCAAAATGCGGCAGTAAGACTAGTGCTTAAGTTACCATGTAGAGACTTGGTCTCTGACCGCCTAAGACAGCGGTAGTGGTTACTTGTGCAGAAATGTATTTTGTTTAAAACATTGGTTACAGCTCACTGAGCCTTCCATCATATTGACCCAAACTATCTCTGGGACAGTGTTACCCACTATGCCACACTCAAAGAACCCTAAGATCCGCTAACGCCAACTTGCAGCATGTTCTCAAATTTAGACTGGCTGCTAGAGGAGGCAGATCCTTTTCTCCCTTAGTCGCAGGAGCCTGGAACCGGCTTCCGCTTGCTTTAAGATTAGAAGAAAATGAATTTGCTTTTAGGAAGCTGCTTAAGACATGGCTGTTCTCCTCGACATAAGTCTCCCCGTCTATTCCCTTTTCATACAGTGCTTTCTACTTAAAACTTTAACAATTTATATCTCTTATATTGGATTTTTGTCATTTTGTTTATTAAATTGTTCTCTATTTCTCCAAGTCAGTTTAGGATTTTCATTGTTTTGCATTTTGACTTTATTACTGTTTTGGCATTGCATGAATACTTTGCACATTGTTTTAAGTTTAGCCTTTCTGGTCTGTGCCACAGCTACCTGGGGGTGATATCAGGTTAATTTAGTGACTTTGTGGGTTCACCTTGGCAAGAGTTGCGACTGTTCCTGGAGGTGGGTAGTCACCCATCGCCAAAAATACGCCAATTTCTTACACTGAGCAAGAATAGAGGGTCAAAGGTAAGCATCATCAGTAAGCAGTCCACTCAAAGGGAGTGCCGGTGGTCTGCTCCAACGTACTAAACTTAAACTGTCGTGGAGAGATTGCCTGTGCTTGGTTCATTAGCGAGCTGAGCCTCTTATATCTACTACACTGTGGATGGACTTTGAAGGCAGAGGCACTTTAACAAATTATGGACTATGTGGGCTTTTCTAGGGGTTCTAGTATCAATATGTTTGTGTGAGGGGTAATCCAGGTAAACTGATCTTGGAGTGCTTGGCTGTTTGACATAAAGATATAGTGGTGTGACTTCTCATAATTGCAATGAGCCTTAAATGTATGTTCAGCATGACGTCGCATAGGCTCTGTGACTGTTGCTACTGTTTTGAGATTTCTCACATATGTGCACAATCACATAGGCATTGTAATTAGCAGAGCTTGTCACAGGCTAGTATTTTAGCATGCATTTCGGCTCCCCTCTGATTGCACCATTGTCTTTGTGAATTTAAAAGATTCAACAAACACAAAAAAATAAGAACATTTTTCGAAATGTAAAAAATGAGTCATTTTATTTGTTCTTGATAGTAATGCTGTGATGCATAGTTAGCGCATACCAAATTCATATAAACGTTTAAAGAACGCGAAAAAGAGACAATGAAAGTAAAAGGTCTCATGCAGCATGTGCCCATACAATTAGACAACTACTGAGAGGTAAATACAGTACACAATAAAATAATTCATGCACGTCTGAGCGGAAGTAATGATACTGACATCTTCAAAACAAGGCCGACAGAGCATGTCAATTTTCATCCTTTTAATGATAGGATACAGGCAAAATAGATGCTTACGATGTTCTGGATAACTGGTTTTGTCCCATTTCTCACAGACGTCACACGCAGCTTGGGTGGAATTTAGATGGTTCCTTTCCCCGAGTTCTGGAATTTGGGAACCCGACACATTGGGTTAACAGTGATCGAATGCACTTGCGGCTTGAGTAACTCTTTAAAGTGCATTCATTCTCACATAACACTGCCTTTTTCGAGGTTCTTTGCTAACAGACGAAGGAGTATGTTATTACAGTAATGACATACTGCAATATGCAATTTCAATTAAGCCGTGTACCAAACTCTTCATAGCGTGACAACTACTGATTAAATGTCGCCATGACTGTAACTCAAAGCAGTCCCACTTGGATTCATTTCAAGCAAAGAAACAACACCAAAATCACGCTCTTCAGAAAATGATCAAAAATAACATTTTAAAAGCATCCAAACTGTAGTATGAGTGACGTGGCTGAAGCACAGTCCTATGTCCAGCCATATCAAGTCTGATCTGAAACCTGGATGAAACAAGCACTGACAAAGCTAATCGGTCTCGCCACTGGGACCCATTTACTTTGCTAATTGCTTTCTGCAGTGCTCGACAGCTTCAGGACACTGTGCAGCGTTGTAAAAATAAACAAGCATTAGCAATGCAATAGGTCTCGCATTTGCGAGAGTTTAAGCTATTGGCATTGTAAATGACAACACCTTTTATTTATCTGTTTTGATGATTAACACATAAATAAAAAATATTGTCATTTATGATGCCAATAGCCCAAACTCTTGTAAATGCGAGAGCTATTTCATTTCAAATAAGCGGCTGCCATTGTGCCGGGCTGCTTGGAAAGTGAAAGCTCGCATGGCGCGCTGAATGTTGCAGGAAAAGCATGTCGTGCCTGCAGTAGGAGAAACTCATTAAAGAAAATAGTGCTTACAGACTAAATAAGACATACCGTTTAACAACAGAAGTAAAAGGGCCAGTCCTCATGGGAGGTTACAAATGAAGACAAGACGGTACTAAGGAGGAACTAACAAGCCTATTAACGATTCAGAAGCCAGCATTTACAAAGGACAATGACACAATCCAATGAAAAATATGGTCGAAGAGTGGGCGGAGCTTCTCGGCCATACTCAAATACAGCATACCTCGCAGAGCAGCGCATGCGCTGCCCAGGCTCTACCTAAAAAGGCAGTGATGCCGGTCATATCATTTTACTGATGCGCATGTGTCAGAATGCATGCAAGCGTCAGCGCAATAACATGGGTGCCATTTGCTATAATTTTTCACTTGGATCATTAAATAAAAAAATACAGATTTTTTGGCACCAATAAAGGAAAAATAAAAGGACCATGGGTTTAGAGGGGGCTAGGGGTAATGGAGGAGAGGGTATTGGAAGGAGTAAAGTAGCACACTGAGAGCGGGGGTGGGGGGATGAAGCACAGGAGGGAGAGCACACCGCAGAAGCACATTGGTAAAAGGGAGCACCATGGTGCACGGGGTGGTGAGAAGAGGACCGCGCAGATGTGAGAGCATCATGGAGAAGGAGGGGGCCAATAAACTCACAAGAGAGACAGTTGAAAAAACACTTGCATTTTTGTGCACTGCTTAAAGAAAAAAAGTAGTTTCCTAAAAGTGAGCAGTGGAAGGACACAAGTAAAGGGGATATGTTCTAGGGAAGGGACAAACATAAGATTGACAGGGCAAGCCACTGAATAAGAAGCAACTGAATGAGATTGACAATAAAGCAAACCAATGGTAAGCAATGGGTGAGCTTTAAGCCCACTTTAAGATCTTGGTAAGCTGGCAATACATCTTTGGCAACCAGACAGTTTATGCAGTCTGGGAGGCTTGACGTATAATGGATAAGGGTAACATAATTAAATAAAGAAGGGAATCCAGGGGATCTCACCCTGTGGAAATGTAAGTGGAGGCATGGAGTGCCCATTTAATGTAAAAAAAATGTAAGTCCGTTTTTATATAGCGCAGCTACTCACCCTTACGGGTCTCAAGGCGCTGGGGGCCGGAGTGGAAATTAAATGAGCTATTGCCCAGAGTCACATGGTGCTGAGCTGCCGCCGAGCCGGGGATCGAACCGTGAACCCTGTGCTCCGAAGTCAGCTGCCCTGGCCGCTGCACCACACCTCTCCACTTGGTGTAGTGGCACTCGATATAGTGGAATACAACTGTGTTACGTAGTTTGCACAGCATCGGATTCCTACTGCATTAAAAAGTGATTTGTGTCCATGTCAACAGTACTTTTTTTTCTTCTTACACCGGGGTAGTGAATTCAATGTAGGTGGAGGTAAGCCAAGCAACTCTCTTAAAAAAATTAAAAAAAATACAGCATTTTTTGAAATCTCAAGTTCCTGTTCGATATACAATAGTCCAAATCTGAATATGATTTATATCAATGTGATAAGCACAGACTAAGGGTGATGTGAGCCTCACAGTTATTTAGACACACTGAATTCGATTGCATAGCAATCTTCCTATTAACAGATAGATGCTCTTACCTATTGCAAAACTGCAGCTTCATCCAGAATAATAAACAGCGTTTTGGTTGAATAACACACTCATTTCCCTAAAGCAAAGTGTTCTAAAAATCCTACTTTCTTTTCTAATCAAGATTAAACTATGAACACTTGTAGTAAAATGCAATTAAGCTGACACTTGTGGATAAATCCACTTAACAAAATTTCTATTCACCAATGGCAAAAGCGGCATCCATTATGCAGAATCACGCTGCCAACATTATGCAGCATGGATTCAACTGTACTTCGCTTTGCACCGCTAATGCTGCAAGCTTGAGAAATTAAAGCTCTATAAGAATATAGATTGGAGTAAAGTCTCGCAGTCAGGGCGACACGGAGAGAGCGGTTTAAAAAAGTACCCATCTCTTAACGCAGAGGCCATCAGCAGCAATTAATCTTGCATCAGTAAAAATTTAAATTCAGCATTTTCAATTTGCAAATCCTTTTACTTGGCTTGTTTTCCAGCAGGCAGCTGAATTAATAGCCACTATCACCGCCAGATATACTTAAAAAATTATATATTCTATCATTTTAGCTAATAGCTGCTATTGCTTAGGTTTCCATAGTAACCTGGAAGAGGGGTCGCGAGTGTCTGAAATGCTCATAGTCTCTGATAATTAACCGTATGATGACAGACTGGCAACATTTAATGATTAATTAGGCAAAGTCCTGCAATTCTTGGCAGGAGGGAAAGCAGATAAAGCTAACGGGTAAAGAGTTATCTCACAGAGATCACCATAGGTATGATGTAGGTTAAAAGGTCTAAGTATTCATCAATTGCCAGTCATCTTAACAGCTCTAGAACTCCATAGATTAGGTCCTGGGGGTTACAGATGCACTATTATCACAGTCTAAGGCCACACTGACAAGTTAAGACTCAGAAGCCGCATCACCACCAAGCCATTCACTTCCTAACCAATTTCCTGCAGACGCCACCAACATGGCAAGTTTTTTTCCGAGAACGTTTTGACCACTGTTAGCAAGCAGATTGCACCGCACTGTGGTTCTCTGATCTGATCTACGCTGTGTGAGAAGGTTAGAAGAGGAATTCAATAACTGTATTCTCATCCTGTCCAAAACTACTGAAGTTATACATTTCACTAGCAACTGCAAAGGATGAGAAGGCAATGGGATCACAACAGGGAGAGGATGTAGCCTTACGTCTAGAGCGGTTGACCTCGAAGCTGGGGAACCGGGTTCGAGTCTCGGCAACGACGCTCAATGTCATGTGATTCTGGGCAAATCACTTAATCTCCCCGAGCCCAACAAAAATGAATGTGTCCATCTGTAACGAAACTGGTGCTCATGTAAAGCGCTCCGATACCGGATATCTTCGAATCTAGTTCGCGCTATATAAAACTCAAAAAAAAAAAAAAAAAATTAAAAAATCCCGTGCAGACAGGAGTTTGCAGAACACCACTACGGCATAAACCACTGGCTGAGCTTCTTATTGAATCTAGTTGGTCATGAATGCCACACAACCCGGAGGAGTAACCAGGCCCTGCATCCCTGGTCTGTGAGATATGGGAGACTCAGGGACCTCTCATCACATTCTGCAGGGGGACCATTATTTTGTGTTATGCCATTGATACAACCAAAAGGATGAAGACAGTTTGGCAATAGGGGACCAAAACAGTGTATTGTGTGCACTACTGCTCCTATGAGCACCAGTTGTGGAGAATGGAACTGAGTGACTCATTCAAATGCCTGAACTTCGAGAAACTGAGATTGTGTTTTGAGAACCACTTAATGCGCTTCAAGTAAAGGTTGAATGCATTTACCACACTCACAGCAGACTCAGTGTGTGCATTCTAACGCGCATGGGACATATACTGGGCAACAATTGTACTGGGTCAGGCAAGAAAAACACCTGGTATCATGTCGAGACTGTGTCGTGGGCAGATGGAGACTGGTACAGTGGATGCCTCTCTATTTGCTATTACAATCGGTGCTTTTATATAGGTTTATTAACACATTTTAAGTTTGCATTCTCTGAGAGGGCTTCAGCTATTTCTTTCGATTAAGTGAAATCATTAAGAGCCGTTGTTTCCAGTTCAACTCCGAGGGGTTCTATATTGGTTCCTTTCAAACTTCCAGGCAGTTCTCACAATACCACTACCTGTGGGGCGAACAACATGCTGTGTTATGAAGGATGTGGCATGCTATGTCACACTAATATCTGTTTCCAACCACAACAACAAACATTACACATTGAACGGCTATGGAGTTTCATAAAAAAAACCTTTCCAGTACAGGGAACCTTACCTTTCAACTATTGTGCTATCTTAAGCTTCCCATGACACTGCAAGGTACTGGAAAGCAAAGTTACAAGAAAGCGCCAAACATTTGTGGAAACCCCCCCCAGCTCCTCTTTGACCGATAGTTGTGACTACAAGCAATCCACAAATGAAGAAACTATTATAATGACGTAGGCGATCAATGGACCATGACATTTGACGACAGCCAAGCAACAGAGGTAATACTTCTCAACCTTGTTCATGACACAGGAGACAGTAAGATCTTGCCCACCAGCCAGCAGGAATGGAGGCTGTCATTTCTATGTATTTGGTATTTATATACCACAAACTACAGCGTCAAAGGCAGAAATACAATCTGGTGTGAATTTAGTCAGGGTGTGATGGTTTTCTAGAAGGGGTTAACTATTTAATGTGTAACAATGTGGTGTTCTTCAAAGAGATGTGTCCTCAGCAATCACCTAAATTGAATAAGGGTAGAGGCGTTCTGGATGGAAGAAGGAATGTTGTTCCAAACTCTAGGTGCATAGATGGTGAACGGCTTTTACCTATTTTTTTTTATTTCTTGTACCCCTTTGGCTCCAGGTTTGATGAGAGGTACCAGCGATGGGAGTTTGTCAACCAAATAAAAGTGGATGCTGGCCGTGAATGCTCTTTAGATGATACAGCTGGCCTTGAAGGTGATGTTGGCCGGTAAGCGGAGTCAGTGGAGTTCTACTATCTGACCACAGCCAGCAAACAGGAAATTACTACATCACATTCTCAAGCTGCAGGGTCTCCCAGAATTCATCACATTTGCCTCTCCTCTTGACCACTTTGATGAGAACCAAGAGATCACAAAAACGACACATTCACTGGAAGGAAAACATCTGTGCTTGTATGGGCAAAGAAGTGACTTCTTGATGTGGTGGTGATCTATGCATAGGGACATCATACCTTTCAAATGGGATACTGTTCTTGGAGCCACCCTAGCTGAGTGCATCAAGTATTGATGCTTAGCATAATGTTAAATGCTCAAGCCACTTTATTTATTGCATGGATGGTATTCTGATAATCCAGTGCTTAAAGACTTTACTACAACATAGGTGTCTGAGCAGCTAATAAAAAAGAATGCTGTTGATAAGGTAAAGAATTTTAATGGAAGCCTTCAAAGAATTTCTTCATTGAATTGTAAAATATGTGAACTGTTCTATCATACCTAGAAGTTTGGGCTCAACCCTAATATGTTTGAAGCAGACCCATATTTACTGTTGTTAGGAACTCAAATTTCTAACTCGTGATGATGCTGGGGGACTTTATGCCAGCTTTTCAGTCCAGCTACATACTGAACTCAGAAGATCCCTATGCGGCCCTGACTTGATCACTGTAACACTGTATGCGCAGGCACAATAAAGCAGAAAGTAGAGAAACTCCAAGATAGCCATCCTAAACCATTAGATTGTTCTTGATTGACTAAATGAATCAAATAGAAGTTCTTATGGCCATCTTTGAAGGCCCTCTTTTGGCTCAAAGTTATAAAAAGTCCAAAAGTCTACAAACTGCCTGCAAAGACTAGAGAGACAACAATAAAATATCTCCAAAACTTGTGACCCACTTCACTACTGCTGGGAAAGTCAGATCCACCGATGTCAGGAAAATCTGTATGAAAATCCAAACTCTGTAGTCTTCCTGCAATTGAACTTCAGATTTAGTTTATTGTAGAAAAGGAAAATAAGAAGCTGTGTTAGAACCCAACCATCTCTGGTTTTACAGCATATCAATATGGCCATATAGCCCAGCACAAGGACTATACCGGTTGTTAAAGTTAAAGGCCCTGAATTAGTGCTTAATTTGAGCACAGGCACTTAATCATCAACACCGGCGCTTTTCATGAGCACCAGTTAAGGACACATGCATTTACGGAGAGATTAAGTGATTTGCCCATAATCACAGGATGTTGAGCAGACGCAGAGACTGGAACCTGGTTCCCCTGCGCCGAAGTCGGCAGCTCTGGGCCTTACACCACATCCTCTCCTTACTTTCATGGTTAGTAGTTGGTTCTGTTTTAGGAAGCACTAACAGGAGAAATGGGCAGGTGCAAGCTGTTTCCTGATGAGAACCCCAGCACTTGTTTTTGTAGAAATTAACCACTGCCCAGAATGTGAGTTATGAGCCCAAGTGGAGGGGCTATAAGGCTATTAGCACATGCCACCCTCCGAGGGTAAAATGATCTAAAGTAAAAAGGGAGAAACAGAAAGACAAACATTAAAATATTGGAGAAGAAGGTTTATCTGAGCCAGTATTAGCTCCGAGACACCTCGTTGCCTTCAACTAAGCTCCCAGCATTCCAAGAGTCCTAAAGAAGTTCTAACAAAGAATGTATAAACCACCAATGATATTAAGTGATAAACATACATCGTCAGTATAAGAAGCATAATGTAAGCAGAAGTGACATTGGCTCAAGTGAACAGATGTCACGATCTGCCTAGCCAAATTCAGATGTAAACCAATCAGGGTTTTGGATAATTTTCTCTGGAGCTCCTGAAAGTTCCGTCAACCCTCCCCACTTTCAAAAAGACCCTAAGATGGCTTTCATAAAGAATGCCTGCCATTCACAGGGTAACATTATTTGTACCATCAAACCGCTCTCTCTTCATGCAAAGAATAATGCCTACCAATCAAGGAGCAATTCAATGGCCTCTCTGTCTGTCACGAAGGCTTCAACTGGACACACTCACCATTTTGTACTATTCCACTAATCAGACTGTCCTGTCTTTGTTTATATGATGGTTGCAAATTCAGGGCTACCAAATAATTACCACAATATGTCTCACTGATGCTCAATGGAAAATGGAAATAAATATAACGCCTCTCCCACACATCCATACAAGGGACGAGACCTGTTGAAGGACTGTGAAAAGCCCCTGCCACGATAAAAATAGGATTGAAGACATTAAAAGTAGCTCATCAGACAGCTATTACAGCAAAACATGGCTGTCTCACACAAGAAGAGGATCAGGGCGGGACTGGGAACCCAAAGCAGCCCTGACAATTTTGTGGGACCAGCCCCTGGGAGCAGGGATGAGGGGTGCAAGTATGAAGCACTACTGCTTTTGTTATTGGGGGCCGATATTGCAGCACTGCTGAAAAACTACGCCCCCAGTCACAAAACCGGCCCCCACCGTTTGTAAAACTGGCCTATATCCTTCCAGCCCTCCCTGGTACATGCCCGAAGCCCGCTACATCCAGTACGGCCCTGAAGAGGATGATGCATTCTACTACACTACTACCCCATCGTGCTCAGGTACTTCATCCAGCCCACTCCGCACTTGTTGACATCCAGGGTCTAGTCCTTATATGAAGTGTGTATTTCATTTCAAAATAGAAAAACATCATTGCAATTCCCGACTTAACCCACTGGGACCCGAGAGAACATTCTTCACCATGAAACACGGCTCTTCTAACGATTGATTTTCCATTTTCTACAGGAGCTAAAAAAAACTGGCAAATTGGTTACTGTGGTTACAACACTTAGCCTGCGATCTCAAACTAAATCCATGTTAACACTCTAAACCGGCTAAGAGATTTCATAATTAATAATTCTCGAATCCCCCTCCAATACATTACTCCCATTTTCCTGAGGTTATGATTCTAGCAAAGGCGTGAAAGCAAGTAAATGCTACATCCGCCCCACAAAGTGGGCAAATAACTAGACGGATTTTGCTTCACCCCCACATTAAAATTAAGTGCAGCAGGTAATCAATTGCTTTGGTTATAAGCAATGCTCATCCTCTGCGGTCATATTTTGAAATTTCAGTGGCATACAAGCGAAAGTTGAGCAACTTCACAAGTTATTTAGAATCACAAAAATATAACTAAGAACAAAATATTCTGGAAACTCAGAATGTTACAAAATAGTGACTGCCCCACACTATGTATGCATACCGCAGTTTTTCCTCACTTCCAATTTTTGTATGTCTAGAGAGATCATGAAACAATTCATAACTATGGTTTACATTTTTAAATGACCTTCCATAATTCATGATCTTGAATTGAATATGCATTTTTGTCACAGTGCATGCGCTGTACTGGGTACAGTGGTTCACCTTTGTCTATCAGTAGGGCAGACACAAAGCATCTGCAAAGGACACTGTCATATTAAACCTCATCCATAATCAATTTTAGGGTCATTCTCTTCGCAGACACAAACACCTCAAAGAGGCAGTAAGAATGCAGACGAGAAAGTTCAGTAAACAACAATAGAAAAAGAATTTGGATCATTGAGTTTCCACAAATCAACAACCATATACTTGGCATGAAAAAGTGGTGAAGACAGCAATAACAACCAACAATAGAGCAAGGAAAAATTATATTAGTTAATAAAGAAATTCTTCTATTTTTCCTCTTTGACAATAAAAGAACATGCAAATAGCTCAAACAGGGACAACAATTTAACCCCGATTTATAATTAGAACCATTTTTACTTCGATCCGCCAAGCTCTATAGAGGAAAAGCAAGAAACCCTGCCCTGCCACATCCGGCTCCACGAAACCATCAACCACCCCTGTGCCACATCTATGCATAAAAAAACAATAAGAAGAGCGTGACAAAAAAAATCCATATCTAGGAAACTGCTGCAGAAAGGAGGATATCGAGACAAAGGAACAGAAAACCGAGCTCATTTTGAAAGGATGGAAACAATTTATAAATTACAGTAATTATTTTAATAGCGATTGTGAAAAGGACATTAACAAAGCGCATAGTCTGTGCTGATCCTAAGGAGGTGGGTAGGATATTTTTGTCTACAATGCTTTGCTAAATTGTCACAATCTGCTCACAGCAAGGATAATTCGCGCCATTTCGATTCTCGTTTTTATCACGCTTATTTTGTTCGCTGGGCAAAATAAACAAAACAAAATCTTCAGAGTATTTATTCTGCCATAAACAAAAAAAAGGCAATTATCGCAGCGTTCTCCTTCCATCGGAGGAGTGACACTAAAGTTTTCTGCGCACGACCATTTCACAATTTGTTAGGAACTAGTTTGGAGTCTTCGGCATTATTGTGATACGCAGGCATGTTTAATCGGTGCAAACATCACGGAGCCCAATTAGCGGAACAATACTGCAGAGATGCGAGGTGTGAAGGACCTGGAGACACAGGCTCCATTGTACAGCTGGGCCAGCGAGGTCCTTCTCACATCTGCCCATGATTTGTTTTCAAAGCAAAATTGATACTGACAGAGAGCAGCGCATCTGTTTCCCAATCTGCTCATCCAAAGATTATTATAGAATATATATATATATAATTTTTTTTCATTGTACTGGCGATGGCCAGTAGGTAACTATAGTTAGGTCCTAGTTTCAATAGCAAAAGCATTTTTTGTTTTGCTAATTACTTAAGCGCAGTTTGACTATTCTTCACGAAATTTTCAAAACTAGTTTGCCACTCGCTTCAACTGCTGCTTGGAAAGTTTCAGGGTGATTCGTCAAGCAGAAAAAGGGTGGGTCCCAAAACACATTTTCCCCATGCAATTTCCCATAGTGATTTTAGAAACGACTACAGCCCAAACCGCTGAAAAGAATTACACCAAATTAGGCGGAAAGCTAGATCATGGTCCAGAAAGAGTGCTTTTAGTAATTTGGTGTAAATTTGTTCAGTAGTTTTTAAGTAATTTAGAAAAAAAAATGATTTATGTATATCTAGAGATGAGGATCCGCTGCGGTGAATCTACGAATCCTTGTGCCTACAGCAATGCTGTGACTGGCTGCCACTTCAACCAGGAAGTGGTGGCAGCCATCTTGTAACTCAGGACTTGGCTCGAGTCCCACAAAAAATGCACAAAAACCCCACAAGGGGGCATAGTAGGAATATCCAGGCCCCCTAGGCCTGGTGGTAGGGTCCCACAGGCACCAGGACTACAGCCAAAAATGTTTTATCAAAGCAAATTCAGAGGATCTGTGGATCTGCAGCAATATAAAAAAACAAAAAAACAACCGGGGTCTTCTGTGCTTGTTTTTTTTTTTTATGCCTCCCGGGTGGGCCAGGTCCCGGGGTGTGCAAAATATATATATTTGGGGGAGGGGGTGCACATGGATTCCCTCCCTGGGATAATTTGGGCCCCAGGGCCCGGCCTTTAAAAAAAAAGTGGGAGGGGTAAGCGGTCCCCCCTCCTCTGCCGATTTTGGCCTAGCAGCAATTACTAATGGAAGGGGGCACGCAGCCCCCCTCCCTGAGCCATTAATGACCCCAGGACATAGCGGTTTCCCTGCCCGCACTGTCACAGGGAGGGGGGGGCAGTGTGCCCATCTCCCCATTAACTATGGTGCTTGTCCTCGGGGCCGAAATCGCCGTGCAGTTGGGGCCGTGTGCCCCCACACATTAAAATAGGTTGCCAGGCCGCAGGGGATGGGGTCCCCAGGGCCAAAAGTCGCACGGTGATGGGGGCTCCATGCCCCCATCCTAAAAAATGCAGTGAGCCCTGGGAGATGGGGTTTTAGGGACAAAAAGTGGCCCAGGGAGGGGGGCCCGTGGTTTGACTGCCTTTGGAGGGGCTGGCCACCGGGCTCGGCTGCAGGCCAGGCCTTATGGCAAACCACCCACTGCACATGGCTGAAGGCCGTGTGCAGCGTGGGATTGCTTGCATGTGGGGGGCTGGCTGCAGGGCACGGCCCCAGGCCAGCCCCTGTGATCAACCCCACTGCAAACGATCGAAGGCCACGCGCAGTGTGGGGTTGGCTGCATGTGGAGGGTTGGCTGCAGGTCAGGCCCTACAGCTAACCACCCGATGTGCACGGCCAAAGGCAATGTGTGGTGGCAGTTTGATTAAGTTACAGTAATGAAATGTTACTTAAAGTAAAAAAAAAAAAAACCTAGAAATTTACTGAAAAACGCAAAGGTTACAGGGATGTTATGGTTAGCAAATGGCATTAAAAACAGAGGAAATTCATTGAAAACACCATAGGTTACAGGGACGTTATAGTTAGGAAATAGATTTTTTTTTTAATTAGAAATTCAGTAAAAAAAACAAAGGTTACAAGGACGTTATAGTTAGGTTCAGATTTTACACACATAAAACTGTAGAAATTCAGCAGTTATAGGTATCTAAAGAAACTATAACTGGCACCCTAAGGTAACTATAACTCGCGCCCTCTTCATGCACTGCTAATTACTCCCACATATCACATCAGTCATGACATCTTCTATGACATCATTGATAATATCACTGCACCATTTCCAATACAATTATTGATGAGAAAACTGTGTATGGTGGGGGCAGAGAGTGAGTTATACTTACCTTACAGCATGAGTTATAGTTTCTTGAGATAACTGCTGAATTTCTAAGTTTTTATGTGTGTAAAATCTGAACCTAACTATAACGTCCCCATAACGTTCGTTTTCTTCAGTGAAAATAAATAAATATCTCAGAGTTTCTACCAAAGCTGAAAGAAGTTTGCTGCTGAAAAACTGTGACTTGGCTATAATAACTTTGATATTTTCTTGATCATTTCTTGACCTATGTTGTTCTTGTCTTGTCCAGATCCTATATACCCTTTTCTTGCAGTGGTTACCATGAAATATTTGTGTACCATAACAACAACACACCATAACAGTAATAACACCCCACAATAGTTCTGTACTCAGTGTCTCATTTGCGAAAGGAAAGAGTGCCGGTGCCTGAAGCTCTGCTCAGAAGCTGGCGGCCGGTGCAACTAAACACCAGCATGCAGTACCAAGGCCAGTAGTCTTTAGTTCACTACCAGACACTCTCCTCTCCCTTTTCTGGCTCTTGAAGGTTCCTGCTTTCTGTTTGAAATGGTTTTGCAATCTTTTTCTTTCTCTGTCTTTACGACCTGTGTGATTTTCCTTCTCTTGCACTCGGTAAATATCTGAAATTAAAAAATAAGTGCTGGTGCCCCCCACCGGCTCACATTAGGTATCGTCTGTACCAAAATGAGCCAGAGGAGTGACACCAAATGTTTCTGCTCATGACCATTTGCCAATTTGTATACGGAATTACTTTTAAATCCTTGATGCACGTTTGCAATATATAGGCATGTTTGATCAGTGCAAACATCACAGAGCGCACTTAGTGGAACAATGCTACATCAATGCCGGGTGTGAAGGACCTGGTTCCATTGTACAGCTGGGCCAGGAAGATCCTCAAAACATAACATAACATATCACATAACATAATATATCACATAACATATAACCCAACATAACATGTGCATTTGTAAAGCACACGTTCACCCAGAAGAGTGTTATGGCGCTGAATAACAGATTTTTATTGTCACCCAACTCAATGGTACTCATTTTATCAACCTCAGAAGGATGAAAGGTTGAGTGGACCCAGTGGGTTTGAACCTGTGACCATGAGGTCAAACACTGACCCCTACAGTGGACGCATTAGTCCACTAAACCACCAGACCCGGCCTATCACTTCTGTCTATGAGTTGTTTGTCAATGGGAAATTGATAATAACAGACAAGTGCCTCCATTTCACAATGTCGTGGTCCAAAGATGGCAGTTACCCAAGAACAAGAGCCTGATTTAGATCTTGGCAGTCTTACTGCTATTACGCCGTGGCAGAGGTCCCAAATACTTTGTCGAGTTGATGGAGGTCTGTCAGCGGTACTCAGATGTTGCGGCAATGGGCAGAAGACCGCAGCGGTCTTTGCTTCTGGCTGACAGTGCTCCATCACCGTCACCCCAGCGGGATTGCGCCAAGCTGATTGAGATGTTCCTGCTGTGCTGGCAGTCTGCGAGAGGCGGTGTCTCGGCAGAGTGAGGTCCTGGTGCAGTGTAGACAGGTTAGTACAACTTATTTATAGGTCTAACAACATGTGTCATGGTGGCATGCAATGCAAATGGAGGAAATGTGTAAAATCCATTTGTGTCATTTTTTGCATGTTGCTTGCACAACATACACACACCATTGCATGACCCCTATACGATACATAGGAGGAATGTACGAGTGGCTTACCTTTGACACCAGCAACAACTGACTCGCTTGGCGTTGTGGTGGTGTTGGTGCAGTAAAAGGTGGACCTGGACGAAGGCGTAGAAGAAGGAAACAGAAGCAGGAAATAGATAAGTTATTGTGTCATTTCCTTCCATTCTGCTACCTCAAAGTAGGAGGGCTTCCCACCACAGGTGGGCCAGCGGGAAGGCACATCGTAATCAACTCGGCAGGAATCTTGCCTGGAGGCCCGCAGCCAGCCATGTCAGCCTCTGCCACCGTCGACACTGTCCAGAAACCCTGGCGGAGTTGACGGGACCGTGACATCTAAATCGGACAAGTGGACTGCCAAAGCGGCGGGCGAGAAAACTGACAAAAAAGCGACGGCGGGACCAGTCCCGACAAGATCTAAATCACGCCCTAAATTTACAAAATATAGTTTGTAGTTTCCACCAAAGTTAAAAGCGGTTTGGTGCTGCAAATCTATGGCTATTACCTTGATATTAGTATCTGGACCTCCTTTGTTCTCATCCAGTTTCTATAGCTCCTTTTCTGAGTTTTCTGGTAGTGGGTACTCTGAAATACTTCCATACCACGCCAAGCCTGTAAACAGTACATGCCACTCTACCTGCATGGTAATTCCACCTGGAACAGGCACACACCATATTAGTCCGAATGAAAGTTTGCATCGTGACACAACAGTGTCATTGTTACTTGATACTTCATCATTTTAGGAGTTGTGTGTGGGAAGATAAGCGAGGGAGCCATATTCTTACCCTGTTTGGGGGGCCCGCCCCGTAGAAATATAGCGTCCTCCGGTATCCTATGCCCAAAAGGAGGCGATCTGATAGCGGAGGGGAAACGACAAGACACACCCCCCTTTCCTGTTTCCCTACAGTGGGACAATGACACGGGACCGGAAGTGGGAGGAGATGACCCCGGAAGTCCGTTCCCAGGACCATTGAAAGAGGACGGGAACGAGGAAGAGTTGTCGTGGACCAACTCCGGAGTGAGAGCAAGCAGGAAGTCGGACGAGGAGCGGAGAAACGTAGAAGGAGGTTGCGGGAGGAAAGACGAGGAGGAGTCGAGGAACGACGACGACGACATCGGAGAAGACGAGGAAGTGGAAGAGCGGTGGAGCGAGGAGTGGTGGTGCCCGCTGGAGAGCGGCCGCAACTCAGGAGAGTTGCGGCGGAGCCGGTGAGTGACCGCGTCTCAGGGGACAGTGAGGGAGGGTACGAGGGAGGCGGGAGGTGGGGTGAGGAAGCGGGGCACGGGTAATACGCACATAAAAGAACCCCGATCTCACAGGTGTGTTGTACGGTTCCGATACTTGGGGATTCCGACGTACGCCCTTACCCCTCACCGATGCACTGAGCACTTCCTATCCTCCTCTGATTTAATTGCCTTTCACGAGAGTCTACCCTGTTTCGGACGTTATCTCTATGACACTTGGGTGTGGTGACGGACCTACCTGCTATTGGATTTCTTAGTTGATACAATCCCCCCCCCCTTTCCCGTACAGTGATTGACGGCTCCCTTTTCTCCTCTCTTATGAGCCTCCGGAGGAGACACACACCAGACGGAGAAGCCGGATCCGACCCTACAACCCAAAGCCACCAAGACGGATCAACGGGAAGAAAGCGACGGGACACTAGTCATACCCTCTGCTCCCTCGATCACTGTTAATAAACAACCCATTTTTGGAAAATACATTCAGCCTCCGCGTCTGCATATCCGACCTGCCCTCCCACAAGTGGTGTCAGAAGTGGGATTGGAAGGAGACATGGAGGCGGCCCTGGCGAAGATGGCGGAGAACCAGGAACATCTGGGCAAGGTGATGGAACGCTTCCTGACCGTAGTCGAGGAGGATCGGGGGAAGCTACAGCAAGTGCTCACAGGACAGAGCCAAACCCATGGAGCTGCTATGGACAAGATCACGGAGGCCCTCGGACATCAGAGAGGGTCCACTACACTCCCTTCAGTGGTTCTGCAGCGGTACGTGAGTGGGGAGGACCCTGACTATTTCTTTAACAACTCGAGCGAATGGCCGCCGCGGCCTCCTGGCCGGCCGAGAAGTGGGGCCAATACCTGGGTCCTCTCCTGTCCGGCGACTTACAGGCCGCCTATCAGGCCGCAACAGCCCAAGGCGTGGTTCCCTATGCCGACATAAAACGCTGCATCATGGAACGGCTTGGGAGTGGACGATGAAACGTATAGAATGAAGCTATGCCAGATGAAGGAGGGACCCCAGGAGACTCCTAGAGCTCTGTATTACAGGGTTAGAGATATGGCGGACCGCTGGTTGAAACCAGCCACTACGGACAAGGACGGGATCATGGCCAAAATATACCTGGAGCAATATCTGTCCTCCCTTCACCCGCCTATTCAGCGGTGGGTACGACAACAAGCCCATCTAACCCTTGAAACAGCGGTGGAAATCGCCAGTGCGTACAACCGAGGTCAGGAGATCCAAAAGGGGAGGGAAGATCCACCCGGGAGACCAGGAGGGATGGGTGCACATCGACTTCCCCGTCCGCCTATGATGAAGAAGCCGGAACCTGTCACCATCATACCCGGGACAGCAATAGCGCGAACCCCCCTATGGGACGCCAATGTTTTCATTGTGGAGGGATGGGACATATCGCCCGGTTCTGCCCCCAAAAGAAGAACCGATGGAAATAGGGATGGCCCGCAACTACTATTGCTCCTCCTCGAAAAGCGGATCTCCTCCCTATCATTGTACCGTGTTAGTGAATGGACGTCCGGTTACCGCGTTGGCTGACACAGGTTGCCTACAAAGTGTGGTTCGACCCCAAGACCTTGGACCCGGACTCGGTCCAATCGATGGAACAGTCGCCATACGTTGCGTTCATGGTGACACCAAGCCGTACCCCACAACACATGTACAGATACAACACCCCCATGACCCGGGAACCACTCTGAAGGTGGGACTCATCCCTCGTCTGCCGGAACAAGCCATCCTCGGGAATGACTACCCCGTCCTAACGCGGTTGCTGCACAGGACCACCCCAGAAGAAGAGGAATGGTGGACCACGGCACCCTTTTCCCAAGAAGTCGACAAGGAGTGGCCCCCGTCGAAACCCCGGAAAAGCCGAAGACAGAGAAGGGCAGAAAAAAGGAGTAACTCGTTAGTGCTACCAGTCCTACGAGAGGAGAACCCCGGGGAAACCGACAGAAGTTTCCATACGACACAAAGGGAAGACCCCGTTCTACAAGAAGCCTGGGACAAGGCCCTAGCGGGCGAAGACCCCCTTCATGTATGTCCATACTTCTTTACGAGAAAAGGGTTGTTATATAGGAAAGGGAGTCCCTCACAAACACCCCAGCTGTTAGTTCCAGGCCCGTTTCGGGAGAAGGTATTATTCCTGGCCCACAGTCACCTCTTGGGGGGGCACTTTGGTAATGATAAAACCGAAAAACACATCACGGAGCGGTTTTACTGGCCCGGCATATACCAAACCGTTAAGAAGTATTGCCGGGAATGTCCAATCTGCCAGAAAAACAATAAGTACCGTCCTCCCTGAGCCCCCCTGCGACCCCTACCTATCATAGGCGAACCCTTCCACCGGATAGGGATGGACATAATCGGCCCATTATTGCCTTCTAGAAGTGGGTGTCGGTATGTTCTCGTAATGGTCGATTATGCCACCCGTTTTCCGGAGGCCATACCATTGCGTCGCCCAGACGCACCTAACATTGCTAAAGCGATGATAACAGTATTCTCACGGGTGGGATTCCCAAAGGAGATCCTAACGGATCAGGGAACCCCATTCGTATCTCGGCTCATGAGGCAGGTGTGTGACCAGTTAGGAGTGAAGCAAATACGAACAGCGGCATATCATCCCCAGACGGATGGTTTAGTCGAGCAATACAACGCCACTATTAAAACCACCCTAAAAAAGCTTTTGGCCCTTGAGTCTAGGAAATGGGAAGACATGTTGCCCTTGGCATTATTTGCCATCAGGTGCAAAGAACAAAAAAGTACTGGGTATTCCCCATTCGAGTTGCTGTATGGTCATAAACCACGTACCTTCTTAGAAATGGCACAAGAGAAATGGGAAACTGAACCGAGCGAGACCAAACCCTTGATAGAATATGTTTCTAACTTACGAACACACTTAGGTCAAATAAGGGCAGTAGTGAGGAACAACCTGGAAGAGGCACAAACAGCACAAAAGAGTCAATACGACAAAAAAGCAAAAGAAAGAACCTTTGAGATAGGCGACCCTGTGTTACTGATGATGGCTTCTTCCGATCACAAGTTACTAGGACAGTGGCAGGGTCCCTATTCAGTGGTAGAGAAAGTGACCCCTGTGACGTACCGCATCGAAACGGACCTGACCAGGCATACCTCCCAGATCTATCATGTCAATTTGTTGAAAAGATGGGAGGGTCCCTTGCCGGCTCTCGTGAACGTAGCAGTGACTCCAGCTCCTTTGTTCCACCAAAGCATAGACCCTGACCTCCCTGGGGAACAAAGACGTGTATTATCGGAGGTGCTAAGCCCCCTCCAGGATACCTTCTCCACCTCGCCGGGAAGGACTTCCCTCTGTGATCACGCCATAAAAACCCCTCCAGGGAAACGGGTACGTCTCAGGCCTTACCGTATCCCTGAGGCACGTCGACAGACCATTAGGGAGGAGGTTCAACAGATGTTGCAGATGGACATCATTGAACCCTCCGTGAGCGAATGGAACTCGCCCATTGTCCTTGTACCAAAGCCGGATGGTTCGGTACGCTTCTGCATAGACTTTAGAGAAGTGAACAAGGTCTCGGAGTTTGACACATACTCCCTTCCTAGGGTTGACGAAATGGTAGAGAGGATAGGTCGGGCTAAATACATCAGTACGTTGGATCTGTGCAAGGGGTACTGGCAGATTCCCTTGAGAAAACAGGATAGAGAAAAAACTGCCTTCTCTACTCCTGATGGTTTATTCCAGTTCAAGGTGTTGCCCTTTGGGTTACACGGGGCCCCCGCCACCTTTCAGAGAGCCATGAATAAAATACTACAGCCCCATGAAAGCTATGCTGGAGCCTACATCGATGACATAATCATCTATAGTGATACCTGGAAACAACACTTACTTCACCTTTTCCAGGTGGTACAGACCTTGGAACAACATGGTCTTAAAATCAACCCAGCGAAAAGCCGTCTTGCAGCCCAGACAGTCCGCTACCTGGGTTACTTGTTGGGGGAAGGAGTTATAAGGCCCCAAAACACCAAACTCACTGCCATATCCCAGATAGCCGTGCCTCGGACAAAAAAGGAACTCCGAGCATTCCTGGGGTTACTCGGATACTATCGCCGCTTTATCCCCCGTTTCTTCCAAATAGCCGCTCCTCTTACCAATGTCCTTCAGAAAAACGTCAGAACCGAGGAGATGTTGAAGCATCCCTCGTCTGACGTGATGTATGCCTTTGAACACCTTAAAACTTCCCTCACCTCAGATACCGTACTAGCCAGTCCTGACTATTCACTTCCCTTCATCCTTCAGACGGATGCCTCGGATCAGGGTTTAGGGGCGGTCTTATCTCAGAACACTAAACAAGGAGAGAGGCCCATACTGTACATCAGCCGGAAGTTGTTTCCAAGAGAAAGGAATTATGCGACCATAGAAAAGGAGGCACTAGCCATTAAATGGGCTATACACACCCTGCGGTACTATCTCGAGGGACGTGAGTTCACGTTATATACCGACCACGCGCCCTTAGCATGGCTAGCCAGGAATAAGGGAAACAACGAAAGAGTCCTCAGATGGTGTCTTGTGGATTGTTACCTGCCTTGTTTTGTTGGCCTAGGCCTGGCTGCCATGCTGCTTCTCTTTGCGCTCGTTACACTGAGCCGGGCCTTCCTCGCCCTTTGCTCGTGCCAAGTTCTTTTGCACTGTCTGCATTTTCTGTTGTTCACCTTTTTGGGCTCAGTCTGCACAAACATGTACAAGGTCGCATAACAATGTATTTTGGTTCTTCCTGATATGGCCAGTCTCGCGCACCCAGACATAACATTAGGTGCATTTGCCATGAAGAATTTTGTGTGCTTTTAATACTGCAGTTTGCTAGCGCTTAACACACTTGGAGAAATCCTTTTCAGTGAGAAGAGCTATGATGTCCTGCTGATGTAATTCAGCATCTAGAGACTGAGGTATGGGGGTTCGCTAGACTAAGCCCAGAGGTCTTCTATTATTATAATAAACTATCTTACTGCAAGGGGAGGGTGGTAATGTTATTTATACGTTTATCCACTGAGCTCTGAGATGCTTTCCCCGTTTGTATTCTATGGAATTGTAACCATGCTGCTTATATTAGTCATATGCATTATGCTATTAGTACTGACACGTGTACTGTACATTAGAGCACGTAAGTTGGAATAAATATTTTAACCTATCCAGTGTCTCTTCCTACGCATCTTGTGGACAAGTACGAGTGAGTGATGAAAGAGTGTTCTTGCTTCTGCGAGTCCTGAGATAAAGATACCGTGTTCTGGGTTGTCCAAACATTAGTACTTGGGTGCTAATGGGATGCTAAGCTAGTTGGGTTGGGGTTTTTGGGTGCTACGGTATATGGTGGCAAACCACTGTATTCCGGGGTCCCATTTTCCTGTGCATAGCTCTGTGTATGTGCAGAAACCTTATGACATGGCGCCCAACGTGGGGCAGCTTATCTGCGAGACGCTTGAGTAGTACTTGTGCTTGTCCACAAACCCCTCGCGTACGCTTCCGGAGGCGTATGTGACGGTGATACCTCCTATATTGAATGTTTTATAGGTTCTTTCAAGCTTGATATTATTAAAAAGGTTAGTTAACAGACCCATTTTTGTGCTCCCTGTTAGGTTGTCGAATATACTTGTTTAGTCAAGGCTGGTGTGGCGATAGCTGCACATAGTCGAGGAGCACTCCGAGACCACTTAGCTGTGTATGGAGTGCCCGATACTGGGGTCGAGTTGGTCTTTGTGGTTCAAGCCGATGCGGCTTATCACTTTGAAGTGTTTTACACTTGGATCACTTTTGAAGCGGTGGATGCAGGTGATAAGCTGTTTCATGAATATAAGCCCACCGCTGTTCCTGCTGCCTATCGACCCTATACTGCTCTTGAAGTGCCTCTCACGGCTTGGCAGCACCGTGTTTGGTTCAATGGCGCCCTACCACAACCAACTACCGCAGTTCGTTTAGGCCCCTTGTCAATTCAGGGGGCCACTTGGCCTGTATTGGCCGGGTATACCCCACATCCGAATTATCTGGCATTACCGCTTGCGGAACTGCGCACTATGCATACCGAATTGGTGCGAGTGCATCGAGCCTTGGTGACATACGTTACAGGTAGCCTCCATGGAGCTGCTCCTGTAGTCGCAGGCCAACCAGCTATTGCAGCTGGAGTGACTATAAGTCCTGTCATGGTAAATTCTGTGATGGGCAAACGTCCACAAAATAAGGACGACTATCCTTACTGGCTTGCAGAAAAGTTCGATCAGATAGAAGCAGTGTTTCCCCATACATCCCCTGTAGATAAACACCGCATCCTCACGATAAGTTTGCCAAAAGACATAATCCCCGATTTGACATCATGTGAAAACTGGGGTAAGGTATTCGCAGCAGTTTATTCAAAATGTTTTGGAACTCCTTCCATGACGGTTCTACCCTCTGTAATTAAAAAAGTACAGGATGAACATGGCCCTGAAGCGGCTGTGGAATTAGGGATGAGACTAGTGGGAGTGTTTGATGTAGTAGCTGAGCTGATCCTTGGAAATGTCAAGGGCGATGCTATGAACTTTCAAGTAGCGAATGCTTTGGCTTTGGTCCCAGAGTTGGACAGGCCTCGCGAATTACCGAAAATAATAGCCCGGGCTTATAAAACAATTGGAAGAAATAGCCTAGGCAACAAGCCTTTTGTAAAAATGCAAACTCAATCGCAAACACAAGTTATACAAACAAAAAGTGCATCTGAGAAAGATGATAAACCAGTCTTCACTAAAAGAGTTGGAGACAGAAAAAACAGGGTAAGCAACAAAAGAAGCCGGGGTCGAGAGGCGCTTCCCCAGTTTCGGTTTCTTCTGAACGTACTTATGATTTACGTGATAGGTCAAGGATTAAATCACCAGAAAGGTTTCAGAGCTCTGATACGCGTTCTCCTCGTTCTTCACAGGCCCAGACGTCGTCACAGGCTGGTGGAGGAGGACGGCAAGATAGAGGAAGGGGCCGAGAGGCTCCCCAGGAGCGAGACCAACCTCGACAACAAGTCAGAGGGAAAGCAGAAGATTTTCATCTTCCTCGACCGCAATTTCAGAAGAAAAGGTTGCCGCTGTCACAGCGAAATATGCCTCAGACCGTGAGAACGAGACTCCAGAATTGGACGTGGGCAGTGACCCTCCTAGACAGCGCCGCGGAAGTTACCATAGTGCGGGAGGCGCTACGTCCTCATATGGAGGCGACAGCAACTGAAACATTCGTTACTGTAGAGACAGCTGACACGAGAGTGGCACCCCTGACAGACTATATAATATAGTTATACAAATTGAAGGTGACATACCGCGTGAAATAAAAGGGATTTTTGGGAAAATCTAACCTCTTCATATGACATTTTGTTAGCGGAGGTGGATTGGCCACCCCCATTCGTTTTAGCTGCACATAAAGGAGAGGAGGTAATCCTTCCAAGCTTTTCACGGCAAGTCCCAAAAGACAAAGCTGAAGCACTTGCAGCTGAGTGGGCTGTGTACCTGGCACCAGCGTTATACCGCAACCATGTGGGATGGGATGAAGAATCACCTCCTCATGCAATACCTTTGCGGTCACTACCGCAGCCACAACCCCAATATCCCATAAAACGGCAGGCAAAAGGCCCCGTCTCCGAAATTCTGACACAGTTGGAATATCAGGGAGTAATCGAACCATGCGTATCACCTATGAACAATCCCCTTTTCGTGGTTTCTAAACCCGATGGATCGTACCGCTTAGTTTTAGATTACCGGCATTTAAATTCACATTGTCGGAACTTTGCGGTGCAGAATACACACAGTTCTGCGCTTGTAGACAGTCTTGTTCGTAAAAAATACAAAACGACACTTGACCTTTCAAACGGTTTCTACACGCACAACCTAGCCCCGGAGAGTGGTCAATGGACCGCATTCACATCCGGTGGTAAATTATTCCAGTTCCGGCGTTTACCCATGGGCTATAAAAATAGTCCGGGTATATTCGCCGCCCGTGTTGTTTCTTTGTTAAATGACATTGATCAAGACGCATGTTCGTATGTAGATGACATCTATCTGACAGACGACGAGTTATTTCAGCATTTGTCCCGTGTGGACCGCATTATTCTTGAATTTGCGGAGCAGGGTTACAAATTTAACTTTGCTAAGTCACACATTGCTGAATTTACCGTTCTGTTCTTGGGCTATGAGCTCAACAACGAAGGTAAGGGCTTAGCCCCCATTTCTTGGAAAAATGTGCACATTTGTGCCCCCAAATACTCTAAAGAAACTTCAGTCTTTGCTGGGTTTCTTGAATTTCGAGCGTACTTACATTCCCGAATATGCCCAGCGTATCAAGCCTTTGTATGCTTTGATACAACCTACTTATTCAAGGTCTTGCTGGCTGCCTGAGCATACCTCAATTCTGCAGTCTTTGCAGACAGACCTTTTGGAGTCTAAATATCTTTTGACTCGTGATAACCACACAAACCTGGTGATTAGAATAATTCCGGGGGCGGTGGGATTCACATACTTAACCTTTAATGAAGGTGATACAGTACCCATCGCATACAAGTCACATCTGTACACTTCCGCTGAATTGCGCTTTACATCTGTCGAAAAAGTTCTAACTGCAGTGCAAATGGCGATTCTAAAAGAACGCGCACTGGCACAGGGAAAGCGAATTCTGGTGGTAACACCCTGTCCTGCCCTAGAGGCAGTAACAAAGGCAAGTGTACCGAACTCAAAAGCAATGCATCCCCGTTGGATACAATGGGCTACATCCTTGACGTCTTCGGACGTCACTTTTGTTTTTGATTCTTCTCTGCAGACTCAGGAGTTTTTGCAGTATGAATTCGTTCATCCTCCTCCTTTGTTTTTACTACCGCTTGAGGATTACAAATGTGTGATCTACACCGATGGTTCGGCGCAACCGGCCACTGGGTCCAAGCACGCTTATTCAGCTGCATGTGCTATTGTTGCGGGTTCCTTTGTAAATGGAACGTTCAAATCCTCTGTAGTGCACACTCGCACACTTGGAGATAGTACCGCACAATTGGCCGAGCTGCATGCATTGCTACTTGCACTTGAGTTTGCTTCTCAGGATGAGACCACTCTTATTGTATGTGATTCTTTTTACTGTGTACAATCTTACAATGACAATCTGTTTTTCTGGTCGAAAAACGACTACAAGGACACAAAAGGGAGCACAATTAAGCATAAAATGCTTTGGGTTCGAGTGGCAGAATTGCAACAAAGTCTGCCCCTCACACAGGTGGTTCACACCTTAGGCCATCAGCGGGTGGGCGCACACGCTATTGGTAACGATCTGGCAGATGAAGCTGCCCGTTCAGCAGTAGTCACGTGTTCAGTAGCAGCGGTTACCAGGTCCATGTCTAAAATAGACCCTGTTATATTAGCAGCTATTGCTGCAACCAAGGAAGGTAATAATTACCCTACAGGTTTCCCTTCCAAGTATTCTTACACATTAAGTCCCGATCAGGTTCCTTATGTAACTATACCTGACGTTGGAGATCGGCTGATCCCCAACGCGGACCGCAGGAGTGCCTTGATATCAGCTGCACACGAAGGCATGGCTTCTGCACATGCAGGTGTGTCAGCTACGGTTTCCATCTTGCAGCAGCGTTATTGGTGGCGTGGGTTATATAAAGACACCCGTGCTTTTGTGCTTTCTTGCGACGTTTGTCAACAGATTAAGCCTTCCACGGTAACACGCCCACCACAAACACCGCTCTGCATTGCTAACAGACCCTTTGGGTGTGTTTACTTGGATCACTGCGGTCCATTCTCATCAGACACTGCTTATAAATACATCTTAGTGGCAGTGGACTCGTGCACACGGTTTCTCTGGGTCTGGCCACAACGGAGTGCTGACGCCCGAAATGTGATCAGGGATTTGCGTGTCTTTGTGGGAATTTTCGCATGCGGCACCTTCCATTCGGACCAAGGTCCAGCGTTTGCCTCTAGGGCTTACAAGGATGCAATGGCTTCGCTTGGGGTGCGGGTGAAATTTTCGTCTCCGTATAGGCCTGAGGGCAACTCTATCGTTGAACGAATGAACCGTGACTTAAAGCAATCCTTAACAGCTAGGGTTATAGGTACTGGCAGGAACTGGCTGGCCCATTTGTATACCGTTCAGCGTGCACTTAATAATCTCCCTAGAAGACCTCTGGGTGGGCGGACCCCATACGAAATGCTCTTTGGCATAAGAATGTTTGTGCCTGACCTTGAAGGTCCAGACATCGCGGCGCAATCCGCCAAGTTTGATGTAGATAACCACTCTGCTATGTTACAGGACTTACAAGAAGCCCGAGACAAACTTGCAACTACACATTTGCCTTCAGCCACAGATCCTGCGTTGCAGATTCCGGTAGCCGGCTTGCTTCCGGAAGTTGGAGAACTGGTTCGAGAGAAGGTTGAAAATAAAAAAGAATTTGGCCCCTCTTTTCGTGCACCAGTTCCAGTTCTGGGCTTGAAGGGAACACGTACAGTCATTTTACCACCGCTTCCTGGTCGCAAAGAGAACAGATACATCTCAGTTGAAAATGTCAAGCTACAGCGCCTGGCCGATCCTGAATAGTGTCACACCAGCGGTCTCTTGTCCTGCCATTTATCGGACATATGTTCGTGGCCCATCTACACGAACGATCGCTGATGCTGTAATTGAGATGGTTGATTTGCCTGAATCCTCTACTTTGCCTGAAACTACAATTGATCCCCAACTCTCCACTAATATCAACGAGGACGAGTATACTTATCCTGCATCAGAATCGGTGGCACATCAACCAACAACGCCACTAAGCCCGACTCGTTATTCCTTTGATTCGGATTCCACATCTTCAAAAGTTCCATCCAAGTTCAGTATTTTTATATCCTGGTTTAGAGACAATTTTTGGATTCCCCCCTGGACATACATCTGGTTGGTACTTTTCTTGATATTTTTGTTCATGTCCATTGGCTTTGTCACAGTGTTTTTTCTACTAATCAATGGTCACTATTTACCTGAACGCTCTGCTGTAGACTATGTTTCTGGAACTTTGGCTCCTCATTCCTCGTCTCACATCATGAAGCGTGACCACACATTTGTGAACATTTCAGCTTTCCCAGTTGCTGATGGCATCGTATGGGATGCAGTGAACTATCAAATCCATGGTCCGACGGAAATTATTAATGTACCTAATGTCCTTCGTGTTTCAATGGGTGATGTAGTACAAAATAATATTCATTCTGATGATTGGGATGTGCATGCCGTTGAAGCATTGTTTGCCGATTTAAAATATTATGCATCTTTTAATGCTGAAGATCTATATATGAATTCTGCTAATTATGCCGATTTGTATTGTTACCAACATTGGGGTAATCATTTTCTCCATAAGCCCAGTGCCATGCATATTTCTGTTAATTATACCCAATGGGAACATTGTCCAAACCCCTTGCCAGGGAGCTCTCAAACTCTTCGAAATAAGTTTAATTATTTTACTGATTTTAATCGGTCGAACCCTGCGTCCTATTATTTTAGACTTAATAACACATCAACTCAGAAAATTATGTTAACACACACCAAATTGCTTTATTCAGGTTCCTTTCTGAGTGCCCTAGCTGTGGGAGGTTATGAGTATTGGGATAATACAGTGGATTTAAAATCTATTTGGGGTTCCAAGCCATGGCAGGTACAAGGAACCGAGGCATTGCATCGTGCTTGCCTCATCCCTACCCAAATTATGTTCCTAAATGCTTCCATCTATCAGACAACATGTTGGGGCTTAGCAACCACTAAACAATTGAATTCGCCCTCAATACCATCCCTGTCGAGTTTTCCCAATGAAAGCTCACGATTCAATATGTCCCTCGTGTCCCTGCAGGCTCTGTTACAAAATAATTCGTATAATGTTTCTGAGCTAGTTCAGTCACCCTGGTTGGTATGGCCTACATCATCAAATGCATGTCAAATGCGTTTTCACGACTCAGGTGCTAGTTACACACAGGATAGGCCTGATCCGAGATTTACTGATTCCCGTACTGTCACTACATATTCTGTTGGTAAATTATGCAAACAATGGCTGCAACATTCTTCCCTTGATTCTGTTAAACAACATTTGTCCCTCCTTTCAGGCAATATTGATCTGTCCGACTTTGTGTTGGGACCTCGTGGTCCCCGACCTAAAAGATTCATTTATGAAACATATAATGAACTCTGGAAGCTATCACAAATGGAAGCTGCTTCCCGTCTTAGGGAAATAGATCAAGCAAATTTGGAAAAGGTGCTTGCTGTTGTTGACAATAGTATTAATACCCTGTCTTCTCGCATTTATACTTTAGAGAATATTGTGTCCTCTGTTGTTGATATTGTACAAGATGATGTTTCTGTGTTATATCATGGTCAGAATCAATTGCGTTCAGTTATGCAGTTTGCATGGACTTTGCAAACGCTCAAGTTAGGTAAAGTTCCTTGGCATTTTTTGAACACCTCGGCCTTGTTTCTACCTTTTAATTTAACTGACAAACAGCAATTTATGTCCATGAAAGATGCAACTTACACTCTATTACATATCGAAAAGGTGGATCCTTTGCCGTTCTCTGTTGCAGAACTCGATTCTGCTGTATGGCTAGTCCATGGGGTTATAGCTTTACCATTTTCCCTGTTTGAATTTGACTCGTGCATGAAACATTATCCTGTGGGCCGTTACCGGCCATTGGGCAGTGCTTTCCTGCATGAACTCTGGTCCTTGCCTTTCATGTATAAATGCCTTCGGGACGGCAAGGAAGTCTTTCTCACGGGGAGTACTGCGACTCGACTATAGGTCATTCGCTTATTTGTAAACACATTAAATTGCATGGCTCATGTAGCGTTTCCTCTCCTAATCTTGCTTGTGTGCTAAAAGGTATTCCTGCTCCTGTTATTTCTCCTACTTTCACTCTCCTTACCAATGGTAGTTATTTACTTTTAAATAACGAAAACTGTTGTGGCCTGCAGGCTGGCATTCCTTACATTGTAACAGTTTCGCACAGGGTTGTCTGCTGCAAAAATGTGCTTTATCCTCCCCCTCATGGCAAGGTTGATATCTCTATTTGGCCTTCCATCCCTACCATGGAAGCAGATTTCAATAGACTGAGCAGAATAAAGGCACTATTATTAAACGAGGAAGTTATGCTCACGTCCGCCCGGGAGACATTCATTCTCCAGGTGGCGAGTACCCACAGTGAAATACAGGCCCTTTTAAACACTAATCTCCCCCAACATTTTGGGGAGTTAATACATCGTATTTTTAACGCATCTAACACTGAAGGCCTAGTACACTTTTTTAAGGTCGTTGGGTCGGGCTTGGTGTCCTCCTTCCAAACTATTTTTGGTGTCATCCCGGCTTTCATACATTCTATATTTTCCAGTGTCTTTGGCGGTTTCCCATTGATCCTCGCTTTAGCGGCTGGTGTCTTGCTCTTAAGTTGCTTTCTGCGCAATGGCTGCTCCCCGATGGGACCTGCTCGATCCAGAACGCCTCCAGCTGCTCCGTGAGCGCCTTTTGGCCGGTTTTGGTGTCTTGCCATTGGCGACACTGAGCGTGTCATATACTCTTTCATTTCGCTTTGCGTATTTCACTTGCGTGCAACCTGTGATGACTTGTGTCCGCTGTCCTTTCACCTGGACTCTGGATTATTGCCTCTCCAATTCGTCATTGTCTGTTCCGGATTTTGTTCAGTTGATGGGTCCCTTAGAGGCCCATGAGCAGGACTGTTCCGTCGCTGGCTGTATGGCGCGTGCGGCTGCACTGGGGATTTTGGCGCAATGGGATATCTGGGCGGCTGCCCAGGATCTCCTACAACGAAGCTGTTTTAATTATCACGCAAGCTGTCCCGCATTGCTTCTGGATGCTCCCTTTGCTGAGGAGCATTCCTGCTCTTTCGAACTCATGGATTGGATGGCATCTATGTTTTTTGACGATTCCAATGATGAACTCTTGGAGGGTATGGCTTTTTTCTGCACTTTCACTTTCATGGATTGACCTGCCCTTCGCCGTTTGGGCGCTCCCTGTGCTCCGACGTCTCTCTTTCTCCTCTGATGAACCTCTGTCCTGGCCGCCGGACTGTCCAGGGGAGGGTGTCTTGTGGATTGTTACCTGCCTTGTTTTGTTGGCCTAGGCCTGGCTGTCATGCTGCTTCTCTTTGCGCTCGTTACACTGAGCCGGGCCTTCCTCGCCCTTTGCTCGTGCCAAGTTCTTTTGCACTGTCTGCATTTTCTGTTGTTCACCTTTTTGGGCTCAGTCTGCACAAACATGTACAAGGTCGCATAACAATGTATTTTGGTTCTTCCTGATATGGCCAGTCTCACGCACCCAGACATAACATTAGGTGCATTTGCCATGAAGAATTTTGTGTGCTTTTAATACTGCAGTTTGCTAGCGCTTAACACACTTGGAGAAATCCTTTTCAGTGAGAAGAGCTATGATGTCCTGCTGATGTAATTCAGCATCTAGAGACTGAGGTATGGGGGTTCGCTAGACTAAGCCCAGAGGTCTTCTATTATTATAATAAACTATCTTACTGCAAGGGGAGGGTGGTAATGTTATTTATACGTTTATCCACTGAGCTCTGAGATGCTTTCCCCGTTTGTATTCTATGGAATTGTAACCATGCTGCTTATATTAGTCATATGCATTATGCTATTAGTACTGACACGTGTACTGTACATTAGAGCACGTAAGTTGGAATAAATATTTTAACCTATCCAGTGTCTCTTCCTACGCATCTTGTGGACAAGTACGAGTGAGTGATGAAAGAGTGTTCTTGCTTCTGCGAGTCCTGAGATAAAGATACCGTGTTCTGGGTTGTCCAAACATTAGTACTTGGGTGCTAATGGGATGCTAAGCTAGTTGGGTTGGGGTTTTTGGGTGCTACGGTATATGGTGGCAAACCACTGTATTCCGGGGTCCCATTTTCCTGTGCATAGCTCTGTGTATGTGCAGAAACCTTATGACAATGGTTCTTGTCCCTCCAATCGTACCGATTCCAAACCAAACACAGAAAGGGGTCCGAGCAAGGTAATGCAGACTACCTGTCTAGGTTTCCCCAAGACCATGACACTAGTAGAGAGACAGCAAGGGAAAGGGGATGTGGGAAGATAAGCGAGGGAGCCATATTCTTACCCTGTTTGGGGGCCCGCCCCGTAGAAATATAGCGTCCTCCGGTATCCTATGCCCAAAAGGAGGCGATCTGATAGCGGAGGGAAACGACAAGACACACCCCCTTTCCTGTTTCCCTACAGCGGGACATTGACACGGGACCGGAAGTGGGAGGAGATGACCCCGGAAGTCCGTTCCCAGGACCATTGAAAGAGGACGGGAACGAGGAAGAGTTGTCGTGGACCAACTCCGGAGTGAGAGCAAGCAGGAAGTCGGACGAGGAGCGGAGAAACGTAGAAGGAGGTTGCGGGAGGAAAGACGAGGAGGAGTCGAGGAACGACGACGACGACATCGGAGAAGACGAGGAAGTGGAAGAGCGGTGGAGCGAGGAGTGGTGGTGCCCACCGGAGGACGCTGGAGAGCGGCCGCAACTCAGGAGAGTTGCGGCGGAGCCGGTGAGTGACCGCGTCTCAGGGGACAGTGAGGGAGGGTACGAGGGAGGCGGGAGGTGGGGTGAGGAAGCGGGGCACGGGTAATACGCACATAAAAGAACCCCGATCTCACAGGTGTGTTGTACGGTTCCGATACTTGGGGATTCCGACGTACGCCCTTACCCCTCACCGATGCACTGAGCACTTCCTATCCTCCTCTGATTTAATTGCCTTTCACGAGAGTCTACCCTGTTTCGGACGTTATCTCTATGACACTTGGGTGTGGTGACGGACCTACCTGCTATTGGATTTCTTAGTTGATACAATCCCCCCCCCCTTTCCCGTACAGTGATTGACGGCTCCCTTTTCTCCTCTCTTATGAGCCTCCGGAGAGACACACACCAGACGGAGAAGCCGGATCCGACCCTACAACCCAAAGCCACCAAGACGGATCAACGGGAAGAAAGCGACGGGACACTAGTCATACCCTCTGCTCCCTCGATCACTGTTAATAAACAACCCATTTTTGGAAAATACATTCAGCCTCCGCGTCTGCATATCCGACCTGCCCTCCCACATTGTGTTATCTCTTTTACAAAATAGACATATGTAGTTGCATTCTGGGAAGACAATCACAGCCTACGGCCCTAGAACCCCACTGGTTCCTTCCGTCTTGCAGACAAGTGACCCAAAGATAAAGTTGTTCAATGCAGGAACATGTTCATTGTGCAATTGTAAAGAAGAGCTCCCCAAATAAGAAGATTCTGTTTCTTGTTTGAAAGTCAGATGACATTCCAGATAACGTGAGCCATGAATGTCTTAAATGGCCAGAAATCTAGCTCGAACATGCTAAAACATGCCATTTAGAAGGACAGTGCTCTTTGTTCAAGTGTCTTCGTTTGGATTCAGGTCCAGGATCATTACAACAGGTCCACAAAGCCAAGCATGTCTTCGTATTCCAGAAGGGACTCAGGTTATTTAGATTACAAACTGAAATGCTCATAAAACCCATTCAATCGATGTTTAAGTATGTAGCAAAGGAACAAGCATTAGGGTGACACTCATCAACCCCCAAAGTGGTTAAACCCTAATGTGTTAGTTTGGAGGGAAAAGAGTGTGAGAGTGTGTGTGTGTGTGAGAGTGAGTGTGTGTGTCTGTGTGCGCCTAGAGATGTTTTAAAGCATGGACAAAGTGGGCGCTGGCCCAGGGCCCCATTTTTTCCGGGGGCCCCCTGATAGAGCCCACTCGGATGTTTGATGGAACAACGGCCGCCGGAATAACATCAGTCTTTACAACAACGAATTAGTCTTAACTACGAAAGTTTTAACAACAACTATTTTTTACAACGAATATACCTTTACCATGAATGCCTTTACCACAATAATGTATCTATTTGACAGGTAAGTATAAGGGTGTGTGTGTGCGTGTAATGCGTTTGTATGTACCTATAAAATACTTATATTTTTGTGGTATAGGCATGCATGGTAATGACATATGTGTGGTAAAAATATTTGACGTAATAAAATATGTTTTAAAAAATAAATATATATATTATTAGTAAGTATTAACACTCACTCTCTCTCAAAAACCCATACCCACGCTAAACCCTGAAAAAACCCCTACTCAACCTAACCCTAAAATTACCCTTGCCACCCAAAAACCCACACCCACCCTAAACTTGAAAAATGCCCTTGCCACCCAAAAACCCATACCAACCCGAATCCCTAAAATGACCCTTGCCACTAAAAACCCATACCCACCTGAAACCCTAAATTTACGTTTGCCACCCAAAAACCCACACCCACCCTAAACCCTAAAATTACCCATGCCACCAAAAACCCATACCCACCATAAACCATAAAAATACCTTTGCCACCCAAATACACACACCCACGCAAACCCTAAAATAACCCTTGCCACCCAAAAACCCATACCCACCCTAAACCCTTAAAAATACCCTTGCTACAATATATATATATATGTAACGACTAATAAAAATTCAATAGCACCAGCAACATCGGAGTCCGTGCCCATTTGGATTGCATTGGGAAGCGATAGCACACATATATATATATATATATATATATATATATATACACACATGCACACACACATACATTACACGTAATACTTACCTTTAATATTTACCAAAATACTTACATTTAAATGTAATTTTTTTTTACTACGAGTATGCCTTTACCTTTAAATTTGTGCCGTCCATAACCTTACTTATAGGCGGATCAGTTGCCCCACTACAAGGTAGGGTGCGCACATAGCATCATAAAGAGCAAGAGTAAATAAAAAAAATTAAAAATGCATGCCTAAGAGAGGATGATTTTCAATATGTGATTTTTGGAAGGTGAAACAGCTAGTTTTTACCATACAAACTAAATGCGCAAAAAAGTCTTGAAAAAATATGGGATTTCGATTTTTTCACAACACAGACCCGCAAAATAAAGAAGAGACTCTGAAAAAGGAAACAGTTGTATATTCGTAACTGTGAAACCAAAATGGTTGAACCTTTTTGACATACTGATCCTTTGCTGCTTGCACCCTCACTGGAGTGCCTCCCCAGTGGAAGTAACTCTAGGGTTGATGCTGTATCCGTGCAGTACTGTGGCTGGCGGCCAATGGACTCATCGGACCTGTGACAGAAGCAGCTATCCTCAAAGAATGGTCTTTGGAGGACACCAAGATTAAGTAAGGAAGTTGTTGCTAATGTCCGAGATGGCACACCGCACTAGTACACCAGCTGACTGGTGTCCTCGTAAATATTCAAACTTGGGGCAGTTTACTCCACTGGGGCATGAAAGTTCGGCCTTCGAAGAGAAACAAAGAAGCTGAACATCAGATGGATGGAAAAAGATAGTTGTTCTTGTCCTCAGATAAACTGGATGATGCCATTTACTGAAATATACAAAAAAGTGATGGATGGAATGCTTGAATTGATCTCCACCACTGATAATCACTCAAGTTGCATACCAATCCATCGTTATTTTGCACACCATGCTCTCAGTTTGGATCCAATTATATGCAAATCAGTCTTGACTCTGCTCCAATAGGAACAGTCCAGCGCCAACTGCAGAATTAGGTTCTCCCTGGACCAGAGCACAAGCAACCCAAGACCGGTTTCGCCCTAGTTATGGGCTCATCAACCGGGTATAGCTAGGTGCCAGTGACACGGTGCACATGGCACCCAAGTCTGGGCATACCAGTTTCACTTAAGGTGACACACTAAATATACAAAATGGTAATGGATGGAATGCTTGAACTAATCTCAGTCACTGGTAATCCCTTGGGCTGCATCCCAATCCATCATTATTTTGCACACCATGCCACCTCAGTTCGGACCCAGTTCCATGCAAATCAGTCTTGACTCTGCTCAAAAGGAACAGTCCAGCCCGAACTGCCAAACCAGGTCCTCACTGAACCGGATCAGAAGGAACCCTGGACCGGTTTCGCCCTAGTTATGGGCTTATCACCTGGGTACTGCTTGGTTCCAGTGACACAGTGTGCACGGTACCCAAGTCTGGGCATACCCGTCCCACTTAGGGCGACAATAAATATACAAAACAGTGATAGATGGAATGCTTGAATTAAGCTCAGCCACTGTTAGTCACTTGGGCCACATCCCAATCCATCGTTAGTGTGCCCACCATGCCACCTCAGTGTGGACCCAGATATAAGCAAATCTGTCTTGACCCTGCTCCAACAGAAGCCTTATAGTGTCACCCTAAGTGGGACGGGTATGCCCAAACGTGGGTCCCGTGCACACTGCGTCTGATTTTCAGGATAACCACAGACTATGTAAAAAACTTCCATTTATGTGCATTGTCTCTAAATTTGTTGGATGTGAATATCCTGAAACGGAGGTATGGTTCTGTCCATCCCTGACCTTCGTTGGACATCCCTAGTTTACACCATGCACAGGAACCTAAATAAAATGGCAACAGCGCAGACATATTGAGATGTTCCAAAGACAATACACACCTCTCTGTTCTCTCTTCAAAGTCACACCAATCATAATAGCTATAGAAAGTCACAATTAAATCTATTGATAGTTTAGAAGGTACTTTAATTACCTGGCGACATCATCTTGCTCTACTGCTTCCTAACTACACAGTGTGCGCCTGCTTGAAATGATAGGACATCTATTTCAAGGAACATAAAGCAGAGTGATATTTTAAAAAGGCAATGGCAGGAATGCGGGTAGGCGCAACATTCCATGCACACATCTAAAGTACCTGGTCGCCACAATTCGTCCTGCTGTCAGCACAGCGGGAGCCCAAATTGGTACCTAGCAATGGCAGTGGGAAGAAATGATGAGGAAATCATTAAAGCGTAAAGAGAATAGAATCCTTTAAAAACTGGAAGAATCTATCATTCACAATGATATTAAGGTCCCCATTTACTAAATGATACAGAGTTATAGAAGCAAAGCTAACGATAAGTAGCCCTCATCCGGTCTTCACACATAAGGGCGAAAGAAAGCAATGATCATCACAGATACACAGATGATCCTGAAAACAGATACGCAAAGAGCGTATCTTGACAGATCATCGTTTGAGGCAGTAAGGCAAATCTCTTTTTCCTAATGTCTTGTGAAGAACGTAAAAGCCGAGTTTTCAGAACAGTATTTTGTTTTTTTAGTGTACACTGAAAGAAGTATACCTTTCAATAGCCATGTCTAATGCATGCATCAGTAGAAGTAAGAGGGGATGCCAACCACAGCTTCCAGTTTTATTTCCAAAGCCACATGAAGCCCCCACTTCCCATTTTCTATAGGATAAAGTATCCACTTCCATACATAATAAAGATACTGCAAGTCGAAGTTCTGTGATTGTATAGAGGAACAAGGACTAAGGCAGAACTCCTTTATAAGGTCATGGAACTCTGAGGTGACTTGCAATGTCCTTATGCACGGCAGGGATACTTTATTCCATATACTACATGGTCACACTATCCACAATCTGCGGTGTGTTGCCTATAGCATGCAAAAAATCATGTTGTTAGTAATGTCTCCTTTCTGCTGATCAGTGTTCATTTATGAAAATAAATCAGAGGAAGGAAAAGCCAGGTTTTGTTTTTATCATTTAAACTACATCTGTATCTATGCTCTGTGTTTCACCTTGGTTGCTGGTTCTAGCAGCAGAAATTATGATGTCAGAACTGAACTGTAATCTTATTACAGTTGAGCAGCTACTTTATTTATTACAAGTGACTAGAGACGTCACAACTTAACTGTAATAAAGAAATTACAAGCTGACTTTTGTAGGGAGATTGCAGGATCCCATGTATTATAACTATCATACCCTCGGGACATACTACAAGTCAAGTCGCATGTCATGAAGTCAGTTCATGTCATACTAGACATCTGCGGATGTACTCCAAACTGCATGCCAAGTCTTGCCAGCACCTAATGTTATTGGTGGCTTTAATGGAGCGCCCGTAAATCGAGGTTGTGCCGAGAGGTCTGGCAAGCTGGCTAGTTGGCAGATGTTGCAAGAACCAGCACACTACATCCTCTATTTGTTCCCAGTCATGCACCACCACGTGTGTGTCCCACCATCTGGTAATATATTCACTGCATTTTCAGAAAATATTCTTATTTTTACCTTTTTGATTTATGCATCTGTTTAATAGTTTTCATGAATGCAATGAGAAATTCATACATTACTGCGCTATCAGCTTAATGTCATCACAGATGTTTGGTTTATCCTTTTCTAGATTTTCAAGAGGCTTCATTGTTTGATTCTTTTCAATCACCATATCTGAGAACCTTGGGATATGAACCTCCGTGAGGCTTGCTGAGGAGGGATCTTAGCCACAGAGATCAAGAACTGTGACAAGGACAGACTAAGAAGTGTCTATTCCTCTACCCCAAATATTAATCTACATTACAAAAAACGCAGTTTATTACTACTGCCTGACCTCATTCACGTATGAAGGTGCCAGTAAATTGAAGTCTACTGGTCCACAATGCAGCAAAGAATTATCCAAACACAGAAAGAGAATCATATTTCAATACTCTGGAAGAGATGATGGCGGTTCTAAAAACTTGTACTCCAATTCCTGAGAATGGCCAAAAAAAACCTGAGACTTGGGGCAAGCTGCTGATAGTTCCAAAACATACTTTTCACTCATGCACTACAATAGTCTTTTTTCAATTTCGCCCAATTGCCAATTCACTTCACCATCTTACCTTGGAGCCTTTTCTTTTTAAATCAAGGGCACTCTTTTTTTAATTAGTCTCCTGTGCACTTTGGGGGGGAATAAGATATACATTTTATTGATATTAATTACTCTATGGCTAATCACAATAATAAATATAATGCTAATAACTATCTAATCTAGAAATAATATTAACACATACTGCTACTAATAATAATGTAGCATATATGATCTACTTTACAAAAACATGGAAATATGGACTTGCACTCAGACGTTCTTCTACATAGCAACCAAATCCCTGTTGGAAACGTGGGAAAGTGGGGCATATCATATTGTGCTTTATTCGATCAAGTAACAACTATAACCAAGTGCTAGGACTGCAAGCTTGATTCGTACACTAACACAAAGCTGAGCACAGAGGATGGCAGTCTATTTTCACAGACTACACAACTTCAAAAAGCTCATGTAAAATTTGCTAATACATTAACCGCCATCAATGTCAATATTAGAGGGTGTTGTGTTCAGGCCTCATCTAATAACCACTGTGCACATGACAGCTAAAGCTGCTCTTAGAAAAAGAAATTCACATCAAAGCAGCTTCCCCTTCACACATTTCAAACCAATTAGAAGCAGTGAATATTAGTGTTACAAGCAGGGTAATTTTAGAAAACGCAGGCATGTAAGTCAAACGTGTTTAATTACTTAAAAAAATAGCTTGCATGGAAAAATTTAAGTCTAAACAGGGCTATCCAGGAGGAATTCGAAAAGGATAAAGTTCTAAAGCCCATACGTATTATGTACTAAATTGGTTTGCGGACATTATCCACAATTGTGTGTAATATGACATTATATTCAGGTGGAGATGTGGTCTAACGGCTAGAGCGGTCGACCTTGGAGCTGGGGAACCGGGTTCGAGCCTCGGCAGGGATGCTCAACATCCTGTGATTCTGGGCAAATCACTTAATCTCCCCGTGCCTAACAAAAATGAATGTGTCCGTCTGTAACGCAACTGGTGCTCGTGTAAAGGGCTCCGATACCTTTGGGTCGAGTTTGCGCTATATAAAAGTCCCCCCAACCCCCCCCAAAAAAAATGGCAAAGCCAATAGGTCTGGCTTTAAAGTGCCATCACATATAAACACATGCATTCACAAATGTTGTTTGAAAGCGTTTCATGCACAAATGCTGTTTATCACACTAAAACCAACCCTACCGGCTTTGCCAATGCTGAGAAAAAAGCAGCAATAAAGAATTGTTTCTGTATAGAATGTGCACCTAAGATGGCCGCCGAGTAGGAGCCTCCTGTAGGAGCTCCCGGTTTGGGGATTACCTTTTGGTAGATATCCCCGCATAATCCGTTCCCACCGGCCCGCCACCCGCCTACACCTGGATCGGACTGAACAACTCTACTGATGCACACCTTTGAAGGATAAACTGGACACTCACGACGGACCCAGTGCTCCCGGATCGGTCCGCCGCTTTGGGGCTGATCTGAGCCGCAACGTACCTTGGCCTTCCTGTTGCTGCTGACCCGTCTATCCGCACGCAGCCTGCCTTGCAGAGACTGGCTTGACTGGTGCCGAGCTCAACCCTCCAGGCTGGTACCATTTTCAAGACTCTTCGCGATAACCAGGTGAGGTGCAGAGGAGTTCCTGCCGGCAGCCGGCGATTCCCGCACAGGAAGATCCAACCTGAACCTGCTAGCTAGCTGCTGACCCGGCCGTTCGTCAGCCTGCCTTGCCTCTGGTTTGTCCAGTGCTGATTTCGACCCTCCATGCTGGTGTCCACAGAAGCTGGTGCTGAGCTCGACCCTCCGGGCTGGCGCCATTGCTCAGCACTCCTCGCGTTGCCCAACTGAAGTGCCGAGGAGTTCCTGCCAGCAGCCGGTGATCCCCGTGCAGACGTAATTGACCTGAGCCCGGCAGCCGCTCCGGGGCGCCTCAAATCGCCACCGCCTCCCTGTCTTGCCTGGAACGGTCGCAACCTGCTGAAGTTTTGATCCTAAGAGACCCCCGGCTTCCAACTCCACAGCGACGACCTCCCTGGGAACCAGCGTCGGTCAGCGGAGGCTCCCGCCTCCCTCAGCGCTTCCTGGGAGCTTCGGTACACTAACCTGTTTCAAATGAGCTGAATGAAGAGCCCTGCCCCTCCGCCTCTGTAAGTGTGAAAGCGCCAGCGCCTGATGATTTCATGCCGCGTTGTCCTATTAAATATTAATATGAGCAGGGGCATGCCTGACCTAAAATGGCGGCACCTCAATAAAATGGAGAGCATTGTTCTTCCCTGATTGTTTCTGGGGCACTCATCAAATAAGACGATCAACTACCGCTCTTGGGAGGCTACACTGTTTAGCACTAGAGATTGTGTTATTCTGTCGATGTCCCTCACAGTAGCCTTATGACTAGCAGACTGATCACTGCCTGACCCTAAAATGGCGACGGTATGAAGACATTATGATCGACTTTCATTGCCTGACTTTAAAATGGCGGAGCTCTAAGACAACCTGATTATCCTCATCATCGCTAGCTATTTTTCGAGAGCTGCTAACCAGGCCCTAACCAAGTGGTGCGCTCCCCTGTGGTGGTATTGTCACATTACAATTCTGTTTCCCGTACGTTGGGCATTCCACTTTGCTGCGTAACTGTCCCTTATCGCTCCTTGAATACCCCTCCCGAGCCATCATGGCAAGCCCTGGCCTGTCCGCTACTGGGGATAACTCTTATTCTCTGGTTTACCCCCCCAACCTCTCCAAAACCGCCGCAAAAACCTTCAAGCACTCCACCCTGAAAAGTCACCCTGAGACACTGATCTCTGACCTACGTTACAGCGCAGACAACAGCACAGTCATGAATGACCTCATTTTCTACTCTAGAAGAACCTCCTCCTGGCGCAAAACTTTTTCTCACCTCCTCAATGTACACACAGCTAAGAACATTCCATACGGCACTAAGCTATCAATAGCACCTTCCCCAACCCTGCGAGCTGACCTCACCATCACTCTCTACAAAAACGGCATCGTCCTAATCCAAGCCTCAACCAAAAACCTGAATAAATTTGCGGACCTTTTTACCCTCCTCAGAAACCATGTGCACGACACGAGCAGGGCAACTAACTCCCGCCCCGGCGAGCCTTCGATCAGCCCATCTAGCGTGTCTAACCACTCACAAAACCATCTAAGGTTTTCCAACTCTGACCATCCTAACCACCCCAACAAGTCTCCCGGCCTTACTAACAGAATCGTCCCTAGACCCTTGGTCTCCTCCCCTCTAACTTCTCAAGTCGACTGTGTCACTGTTACGCCTCCAAAGACCTACGATGCAAGTCGAGCTAGCTCTTCCAGCCCTCAAACCAACCCGCTAAGAGACTCCAATACAAATCATCCTAGCCCCTCTATCACATCTTCCGGCCTTGCCAGCAGAAACGCCCCGAGACCATTGCCCCCCCCCGCTAGCTCCCCACCTTCACCCGGACTGTGAGACTGGTACGCCTCCAAGGACCTACGATACAGGTTGAGCTAGGCCTTCCACCCTTTCACCTACTCACACTGATAGAACTGCTCCTGAACCACTGCCCCCCTGTCCTTTAGCACCTCCATCTTATATGGACCTCGAATCCCTGCACTCCAGAGCTGCCAAACTAACCCAGACCATTCATATTTCCATTCTGGACCTAATGAGCCTCCTTCACCTTGCTGAACTCTCCCTCGCCAACCTCATACCCCTGCCAAACTCCACCACCCCACATATCACAGAGTTCACTAAACAGCCTCTTCCGCTATCTCTGAGACATCTACGCCCCCGCAAGCAACCATGCCACCTCTCTGAGGAGGAAACCGCTGCTCTCGTCTTCTCCTACAACTCTACCCTTGCCATTCCTAGTCCGCTAGACCTCACTGAATTGGAAATCCTTGCCATCCTCCGGGACTACAACTCTACCCCAGCTACCCCTCATCCTCTTGACTTGAATGCCGAACATGCCATCCGCACGATCACTATCAACCCAAACAGACCAGCAACCCTCCGCAACAGAAATGTGGTCAAAAGCAATCTAGAGCCTATCCACCTGTCCGCCCAGTCTCCCGAAAATCCCTCCAAATCTTCTCTGTCTGGTCTCTTAATCAACTGCCGATTGGCAGCTAAGCAGGCTGCCGATATTGCAGACCTTATCCTGTACAAAAATTTCGATTTAGCAATCCTAACAGAATCATGGCTCAACGAATCCTCATCTCCATGCCTGGACCTCCTAGTCCCTCCCAACTACAACATTGCAAGGCTGGACAGGCAATCTAACAAGAAAGGAGGAGGCATAGCCTGCATCTACCGCTCTAACCTTCTTGACACAGAACTTCTGGGAGACTCCACCGAAACCTGCGAATACCTCGCCCTCGCTATTCGCAGCAACTCCACCCCACTATGTAACCTGCACATCTTTTACCACCCCCCAGGCATGAACGATTCTTTCACCGACCACCTCATGGAAATCATCACAGCCAAGATCTCCCCCAACACCAAAGATATTTTCCTTGGTGATTTTAACTTGCACTGGAATGATCCCAAGGATCCGCATGTCAACGCCATCAAAGACCTCCTGGCCGATCAAGCCCTGACCCAAACCTGCTCACTCCCAACTCACTCGAAAGGGGCCACTCTTGACTGGATCATCTCTAAAGAATCAATAGTCAAGCTTATCTCTATAGACCCATGTGACTGGTCTGACCACTACGCCATCACCTTCCTCCTACCTGGCACCCACAAGACAAGAGCACGGCAACCAGCGATTCCTAAACGCTGGATCAGAGACACCAAGAACCTGGACCTCAGGGAACTTGAGACTCGCTGCAAATCTGACCTCCCTCCCCCCCCTCGCATATCGCAACGGTCAGTGGCCTCAACGATCACTACTCTGCGACTATATCGAACATCTTGGATGATCTAGCCCCACTAAAACTGAAAAGAGCCCAAATCAAAGACAGAAACCCCTGGTTCACAGGATCCCTCAACAATGAGAGGAGATCCCTCCGGCAATCTGAAAGAACCTGGAGGCAGCACCCCTCAGCCGCACATCTAAAACGTCTCCGCCAGGCCAGAAATGTCTATAACAGGAACATCCTCAATTCAAAAAAAGATTTTTTCAGAGCTAAACTAGAGAAGGCCAAGAACAGACCCCGCAAGCTCTTCGAACTGGTCAAACACCAATCTAATAAACTGGCCAAAACATCGAAAGAAATCCCCAAGTCTCTTTTATCCTCCGAGGAATTCTCCTCTTTCTTCGCTGACAAAATCAAAACCCTAGGAATTGAACTCAGCTCCGCCACATACACTCAACCCCTCTCTGACCTGCCTCCTCCTGCCGTGACGCCCCCACAGGCTCCACCTAAAAATCTAGCTCACTGGACCGACTTCAAAGTCTATGACGAAGACTCCGTCTCCAAAATCCTCTCTTCCTTAAAACCGAATAACCATTTTAATGACCCGCTCCCTTCCAACTGTCTAGCTGCCGTCGCCCAATCCATTATTCCTAGCTGGACTGCAATAATTAACGCCTCTCTCCGGCAGGGATCGATGCCTGACTCTCTAAAAGCCGGCCAAGTCCTCCCCATTTTGAAAAAGCCTTCGCTGGATCCAGCTTCCCCTGACAACTTCAGACCCATCTCCAACATCCCCCTCCTAGCCAAAGTGCTGGAGAAGTGTGTGCAACAGCAGCAAAGTCAGCACATCAACAACTTCCACCTACTCGACGACTTCCAATCCGGATTTAGACCTGGGCACAGCACTGAAACCACCATGCTCCACATCGTTGATGATGCCCTCCAAGCCCTTGACCAAGGCAAAACATGTCTCCTAATCCTCCTAGATCTATCTTCGGCCTTCGACACGGTCAACCATGAAAAACTACTTGAACGCCTCAAACTCAGGATGGGATTGGATGGCACTGTCCTAGAATGGTTTAGGTCCTTCCTCCACAACCGATCACAGTGATTCCTGATCAACGGCAACCTATCTGCACCCTCCCCGGTCACGGTTGTAGTCCCTCAAGGTTCTACCCTGTCCCCCACCCTCTTCAATCTTTACCTAGAACCGCTTGCCGAAGTGCTACGCACAGCAAATATCTCCTTCCATATGTATGCTGATGACACTCAGATCTACATCAAAACCTCATCTCTCGAAGAGATTCTCTGGCTGAACGAAGCCCTGAAACTCACTGTCCAATGGCTTGCCTCCAATCATCTCAAACTCAACGCTAAGAAAACTCAATTTCTCCTAATTTCCCCTCCTAATACCAACCACGAGATCCAAACATGGATTAACGCTATCACAGCCTTAAATTGCCCACCGACCATCGTGGACTCGGCCAAATCCCTGGGAATTACCCTTGACAGCAATCTGAACATGCGGGACCATATCAACTCAATGGCCAAAGCAGCCAGATTCCACCTGAGCTACCTTAGGAAACTGAAACCATTCCTTGATGCTCCTGACTTGAAAATGGCTGTCCAAGCACTCGTCATCTCTAGACTGGAATATGGCTGCTCTACCCTCTCAGGTTTACCCAAGATCTCCCTGGCACCTTTAAAAGCCTGCCTCAATGCGGCAGCCAGACTACTTACCGGCACAAGGAAATTCGACCACATCTCCCCACATCTGAAAGCTTTGAACTGGCTTCCCTTTGAGGCAAAAATACAGCTTAAGCTAGCATGCATCACACACAAGGCTCTATACTCAAACTCTCCTGCATATCTTGCACGGAAACTTGTAATTTCCGGAGGAACCAGAAACTCCCGGGCTGCCAGAGACCTCTTGCTCCAACCTGCACGCTTTCGGAAAAAAAAAACGTACAATCGGGCTTTCTCTGGAGCCGCTCCAAGAATATGGAACTCTCTCCCACCTGACATCAGAAAAATCCCTTCCCTGGCCCGCTTCAAAAAGGACGCCAAGACCTTCCTTATGAGCAAATTCCTCGTTTAAACTTGCCCTCAACCACCACTATGACACGGATCCACGTCTGCCTATTGCCTCCCCTCGGATTTCCTAATCACCCGACCTAGAAACCTGGGTTCTTGTCTTGAGTAATGGTAAATGTAATCTGTAAATACGTATCTCATCTTGAGTAACTGTATATGTAATTTGTAAATACGTGTCTTTCTACGTATCCTATATCCTGCCCCTACTATCTGTTTTTTTTTTTCTTTTACCTGGTGATTCTATACCTTTTGTACAATGCTATGTTGCCTGTACAGCGCTCTGATACCCTAACGGGTCAAGTTCGCGCTCTATAAAACACAGTAATAAATACATAAATAAAAAAAATATAGAAGATAAATCAATGAATGTAACAAACAAAGTGATAATTGAGCATACTTTTCAAATGTAAAATAATCCCTCATGCATTCCAGTGGAAGCACTTCCTAGAATGTGGGATGATACATCAAACAGCCAATAGTATGAAGTGTGAGGGAAATACTCATCAGGGTGGAGCCAAAGTACGCTCTAGATAAATTATAAAGAATTGATACCAAAAGGTCATACAGACAGCCGTGCAGTCAAGCTAGGTATCTCTGACTTGACAAATAATAGGGTAATAATCAATGACAAGCCGATTAAGTCTGGCTTTGTGTTTTTGTTGACGAGGATTATCATTCTATAAGATGATAGCGTGCCAACAACAGCGTCGTGAAAGAGATTGAGTGTCCAACACATGTCTGTCCACAGCGAGTCCAAGTGAAAGAGATTTAATTTCATGATGATCATGTTTAAGAAAGGACATTCAGAGTGACTATTTTAAGAGCAAAGTCAGAGGTGGGAGTTATATAGCACCTGCAAAATTGGCTTAGACAAGTACCTGAAAAGACTAGATAAGCTTGGGGTAAATCTGCTGTGAATGTGTCTTTAGCTCTGTAATATATACTAGTACTTTCTTGCACTTTTTCTCGCAAATATGCTCTATGTAGTGGTGTCACCGCTATAAAAATGAAACAATTTCAGATAGGACTCTGCCCTGTATTGCCACAATTGCTCTCTACTGAGGTTTAAATGTATTATTTTCTGTGTGAACCCTTGAACCTAATAGCTTCAGAAGACAGAGACACATGCCACGCGCTAATGAGCAAAACGTCTGATTGAGCCGTCTTGGTATTCTTTTAATAATAATAATAATAATACTTCTAATGTACAGCTAAAAGATTTTACAGTCATGCCTAAAAAGAGAGCTATACGCCAATTCACAGAAAAACTCTGCTAACCTGCAAAAAACTAACAAAATCTGTAGTGTTGAGTAGCTCAACATGTACGGTTTGAAAGCCTAGTACTGCATTGTAGGTGGATTGAAAAATATGTTCCAACAAATCACCCGCCCTCTACATACATATGAAAAAGAGTGCTTATGGTGTGAAGCCATAAAACTGAGATGGGGAGGTAGAGCCCTTTCAGTGTCCGCATCCACGCGGTGGAATTCGCTCCCTTCCTCCCTCCATTTCCAGTCTCCACTCTCCTATTCCATTTCGTAAGGCCCTAAAAACTTGGGGCCATATGTATCAAGCTAAATTGCGATCGCAATTTAGCTGTGTGCAATGTATGAAAGGAAAACCCACTTGCAATCGCAAGGAATCGCAAAATCTGCGATTCCCTATTTTGCGAATGCATTTAAGGAATCGCAAATTGCGATTCCTTAAATGCAATGTAGGAAGCACCCAAGTTGTGCGATTTTGGCTTAAGGAATCGCAAATTACCACCAACGTCAGGTTGGTGGTAATTTGCGATTTCTTTGAAAAATGCACTTTTTTGCATTTTTCAAAGTGTCATGTGCACCCATGCTTATTTCAGGGGTGCAACAGGGTGACCTTTTGACACCCCTGCATCCTTGAAATTGCATTCGCAATTTGCGAGTACCTAATGGGTAGTCGCAAAATGCGAATATCTCCCTATTCATTCCTATGGGCCTCTAGGCCCATAGGAATGAATGGGGAGGTATTCCTTAATTGCGAATCGCAATTTGCGATTCGCAATTAAGGAATATGTGGGATTTGCAAAAGTTTTTGCAAATCCTACATACATTGCGTTTTGCGATTCTCAAATAGCGATTCGCAAAAAATCGCTATTTGAGAATCGCAAAACAACATTTTGATACTTATGGCCCTTGGCTTTTTACTCTTTAACGTTAGATAGTGGGATCAATCTTTTCTTCTTTACCTTTCAAGACTAACTCCAGTGCCTTGACACCTTCGGGTAATTGCTGCACCTTAAAAATCTTTTTCATTTAATTTCAAACCGACTAGGGACAGATTGCATAGAGCCTGGGGCAAGCATCCACTAGATGTGCATAACAATAGCAAATATAGTTTGCTTTGTGTCAAAACAATGCCATAGCCCAGCATAAATACTTAGCTCCACGATAAGCCTAGCTGGATCTAGTAGCTGGCATTCAGCCATACTGAGAGTGCGTAATTACACTCTACTTGTCAGCACTGATTGTGGAACGTGGTCATGACAACGACATGGTGACCGCACATATTGGCGAGGGATGCTGGTATTTATAGAGAGATTTATCTTTTAAGGCGAGCATGTCTATTGTTTACTAGTCTGCTGAGCTGGGCATACAACAATCAAACTTATTTTACATGCCTTCTAAGCACTGTAAACAAGGCATGTTATTATTACCCAAGGTACCTCGGAAGGACGGTTGGCTGAGTTTGTCTTGCCAGGAATCAACCACGTGATCTAGAGACCTGTGGTCATTTAATGTCAGGTCCAGCAATGTACTCCCTGAGCCACCCTGCTGCCTTAAATTTGAGAAAAGTGCACAAACTAATGCCAGGCTCCTGAGAGCCTTGCTGAAGAAGCGACCAGGTTATGACAACACTACAGGTTGACATTTGGAAATTGCCTTTTATATGTATATGCAGTTGACTTTGGTAAAGTTCATACAGACACTTGGCACCAATTACCAACATTTCTTTATTTCCTCATGAAATCTAAAGGATTCTGGTTAAGGACAGGAAGATGTATTACCATCAATGTTTTAGTCTGCATAACTGCAAACATTTTTTGAAAATTTCACTAGTGTTGCCACTAAAAACTGTGTGCAACCTGTAGTTTTGCAGAACTTATTTTCGTTGCTCACACGTATACCTGAATACACGACGCAACCAGTGAGGCACAGGGCATCCAGAGAAAAAAACATTATGAGAGGGTTGGTGGCCCTCAGCTAAAGTCTCACCAAAATATTAATTTATTATGGCACGGTTTAAAATGAAAAAAATCCGTATAGTCTCCTTTTTGTTTTGGTCTTTATAAAATAACGTTAGTTCCTGTAGCACATCTTTAATGAAAAAAGCACAGATTGATAGATAAAAATGGGAAATAAAATGAGTATGCTGGATAGTATTGGAGGAATAGGAATCGCAGTGATTATAAAAAAGCAAATCATTTGATCCACTGAAGAAGATGATCAATCATAGACTGGTCACAGGATTACTTGTTTTAATGGCACATGTATCATTAATAACAACTTGGAGAAATCAACAGTTTTTTTTTATATTCTCTTTTCACACTTACTGTAGTGTAGTTCCCATTTCCCTAATAGGCTCAGCGCATTGGAATAACATAACCTATAGGCTTGACATAGGACTAAGGTCGGTATGTCCCTATCGAGTATATTAAACTTAATTACTTGTGCCAGCTAGCTCAGAGGCCACTAGAAACTCCTTGAGAACAAGAAGGGAGTAGTTTTTGGCAACCGAAAAACATGGCAACTTTTGTTTCCCTTTAGAATCGGAACACGTCTCAGAATCGTGGAAACAATAGATAACAGTTTCACTCAGTCAATCGTGCATGCTTAGTTTCTACAGAGTTACACAGAAAGGAAAGACGGGCGTTTCAATAAAAGGGTTTTATTGAACAGTCTTGTTTCTCGTGTAAGAGATATGTGCTGTTACGATCACAAGACAGTATGCAAGATAAATAATGTACAGCGTAAGCAGTAGAAATAAATAATACTGCGCTAGCATTATCTTTTAGCATATATTCAAGTACATAAATACATGAGCTAAAAATGCGAGTACTCATACGATGCGTCTCTAAGCTAGTTCTACCCCAATGTACCTAACCTGTTCTAGGTGTAGGGAAAGGTAGAAGTAGGTTGAGTATTCTCTAGTCTGGTATACTAAGAGTACGTTAAGTATAGTATGCCAAGTATGGTATGCCAAGAGTCCCTCTAGGTTCTAGTCAGCTCCATACCTTGAGAATGAGAGAGGTGGGAATCTCTTGCCGGATCTGGAACTCTAACACGCCGCGAAGGGAGTCAGAACACTGGAAGCTGGATTCGTCTGCGTGCAGGAATGACAGCGTCTTCTCAGTGCGTCAGGCCGGGATACGGGCTCCTCTGAAGTCGAGGTCTCCTCTAACTTGCTTGGGCAAGGGAAGGTATATTTATACCTGGTAGGTGTCTTGGAATGTTAGCATTGACGTGAAGTCGGACAGAGGAAGACGTCAGGAATGAACCCTTATGGTATAACGGTTCATACATAATAGATGAGTTCTTGGAGAAATCAATAGTCCTGTGCTAGGGGAACTCCCGAAGCTTAAGGGTCTGTTTTCTAAGAACTCGTTGTGACGTTAGGGTGGACGGATGTGGGTGACCATGCCTGTATTTGGAGTGCACGGCTAATGCCTAAATAAGGACAGGGATTCTATGCCTATATAAGGGTAATGCGAATTGTGCCTATATACGGACATGATTCAGGAAAACCTATATACGGACACCTAAAGCGGAATACAACACCCACTCCACTTTCGATTGAACGATAATACTAAATGCTAAACATTTAAATGCTAAACATAAAATTGAGTACCATATGTTGCTAAAAACATTTCTAAAAGCATTCTAAAAACAGTTGAAATGCAATAGGTACTGTACATTTAAAGCATCGTTTTCATTCTAAGCATATCATGGAAGTAAAATGCAACGTGAATGAAACAGAAATATATACATATGACGAAATGGTCGATAAGTTCTCAAAATCAAAGCCATTGCATATCATGGAATTAAATGAAATGTTAGACAAGTAAGGTGACAATGTGTCCCTAGAAGTATTCAAAGAAGTCAGTTTTATAAGACTAGTTCTACTGTAAGCAGATTGTTCAGTTGCCATGTCATTTCTATCGAAAAAGAAAAAAAAAATTAAAAAGAAAAAAGTTCAATTTCTGGGAATAGTTCTAAGTTTTGAAAATATGAAGGCCAAATTTCATTGTTGCCCTGGTACACTGTGAGCCGAATCAAAGTCAGTGTATGGGTCTGGCGTAAACATTAGATCATCTATTTCTGTAGCCAAAATATTGTCCACCGAAGTTGGTGACATTTGGAACACCTCGTTCAGAAGGTTAATTGCACAGAGATGAGAAACATCGCCTTCAGCAGAAGAAGCAATGTTCGCGTCCGTTGTTACCTGTGTGCCCGTTGATCCATCTCGTACCTCAGCAGCAGCCGGAAGAGTCTGAGAGATCTCAATGAATGCCGCCATCAGGATTGGAAGCCTCTGGAGACAACACACAGCATGGGCCGTTATCGGGTCCAGCAGAGCATCGATATCCGTTGGCATGACTGACCGGAGTGTTAGACAGGTGTCTAGCACGCATTCTTCACCGCAAAACAGGCAGCGTAGAACAGGTAAGATGCAATCTTGCCAGATTGGTCTGAATGACAGGAACCACGTTGTATTAAGTTCCCGTAGACGAGGCATGCCCAAAAGCTGTACTATTCACTCACGGCATTTCCGTTCAATGAGGGCTCTCTCCACATCGCTCGGAGTGATGTTGGCGAAGAGGCTTGCCATAGCGTAGTAGGAGGAATAGAAAAAGAATTCCTGCAACAAGTGCTAGAATTAACGGCACACCACCAAACACCGAATGTGCGAAGTTTGGGATGATTCCGAGGACAGCCTGGAAAGGTGCTAATAGTCCGGAACAGATGGTCTTAAATACATGTACAATTCCACTTGTATCAGACATGTTAAAGATACGTCCTATCATTTCTACGAAATGTATAGGGCAGTTTGTACGAATTAAAGCCTGTATCTCAGCCGAAGTCCTTGCAACGTGTAGATCATAGGTTTCTTTGGCCGAGGTCAAAGGCACTGATTGTTGTATAAGCATGACTTTCATTCTGCTTAAAGTATCAAATCGTATTAAAGAGACATTCAACGAAGGCCATAAAGGCGACTCCCTGACTGTGTCTATTGGGGCAAACAATACTTGCATACAGTAAGTGACCCTGGAGTTGACCGTTACTAGATATGGGATGCCTGGCAACATTCCGCAGCAACTCTGATCATTCAACATGAGGACACTCCCATTAGAAAGTTGTCCAAACGTTGGATTAATCACAGCAGCTGGTGTACCCTGCTGGTGGCAGGACAAATTTGCCACAGAACCATTACAAGCCCCGTGTAAAGATATGTCCTGACAAATCAGTGAACCGCTTAGTGCACTTTCACAGTGTGTACCGCTCAGAAACACTTCACGATCCCCACTCCAACATCTATATGTGTAAGGTAAATTCCAGGATGTCTTAATGTATTCTTTACCCAACCTTCCATATTTGCCTGCTTGCATCTGTTTAAGGCAATACTGAAACTGAAAAGTAGTCACAGGTAGACTAATTTTGCCATGAATAAGCCATTCTGTAGCTGGTTTTTCTGCCATTGTGAATGGTTCAAGTTTTTCAATGCTCAGTACTGTATACTTTGCTCCCCTTTGTGCCAGTTCGATCTGTTTATCAGTTAGATTGTATTCTGCAAACAGAGCCGTCGTGTTGATAAAACGCCAAGGCACATAGCCCGCACGCAAAGATTGCAGCGTCCAGCTTAATAACATAATAGAACGCAACTGAGATTGCCCTTGTTGTAACATGGCTAAATCTTGTTCCAGTATGTCGATAACAGAGGATACAATACTGTCCAATGAATAAATTCTGGAGGACAAAGTTGTTAACCCATTGTCGACCACAGAGAGAGTTTTCTCTAAATTAATACGATCAAGTTCACGTATTCGTTCTGCGGCCTCCATCTGTGACACCTTCCATGCTTCATTATAAGCAGCATAAATGCCGGCATATATGAAACGTTTTTGACGCGGTTTTCTTGCTCCAAGCAAGAATTCCCTAAGGTCTGCGTCTTCTTTAAGTAAAGATAAGTGTTGTTTCACATCCTTAAGTGTAGATTTTTGCAGCCAATCGAGGCATAATTTTCCTACACTGTATGTTGTTACTACCCCCGGATGCTGTCTTTGGACGTATCGTGGGTCTGGCCTATGAATAGTAAAACCATGAGTTTTATTCAGGAATCTTTCCTGACAGTTGTTTGTGTCTGTGGGCCAGATCAACCATTTTCTCCAATCAGGATTAGATCTGTTGAGTTGTAGTATTGTGTCAACTGTAACCGCTGCCTGTGTATTGTTATCACTTGCAGGTGTTGGTACAGAAGGAGTTTTCAAGTCTTTGATCTCGGCTAAACCAAGGCAAGACGTTTGTTGGACAGTGTCATTCAAAAACATTATTTGCTGAGGGACGATACAGGCTCTAAACAAAGTTTCTATCCCCTGCACTTGCCAATCTTTAGTACTCCAGACAGATTTTGTGTCTATTGTGTCTTTCCATAAGTCGAACCCCTGTCTAGACAGTTGGGCAATAAATGCTGCAGAGTAAATCTGTTTGTATTTGTTAACATAATTTTCAGTCCTGTTTTGTTAACATTTCTATAGTAAAATGTTTCTGGATCAGATGTATTGTATCCTGAAAAATATGGAAACTTTTTAGCAAATGTTTTTGAACTACCTTTTGGTGGTGTAGGACAATGCTCCCATTGGTTAAACACAAACACATTTCTAGGTGTTGCAGATTTATGCAAAAAATGATGACCATAGTGGTTATAGCAATACAGCTGTTCATAGTCTGATGAACCCTCCAAATATTCATTATTAGAAAATGCAGCAGACTTTTCTAGGTCAAACATCATGTTATTTACAGTTTCAAAGTCCCAATCATCAGAATAGGTACTGGATGAAACAAAATCACTTAGTGAGATCTTAAATAAATGTGGAATGTTCAAATGTTCCTTCGGGCCAAAAATATCGAAATCTGTTTTGTCCCACACTATACCATCTTGTATAGGAACGGCTGTGATGTTCACTGCAGACAAGTCTCTTGTTTCACGATGGGATGATTTGTGAGGTTACAAAAGTAAGTTCACTTCTTTTCTTTCAGTGTTCACATGGATATATCTGCCAAATACAATTTATAAGCACGCTCATAGTCATAACCAAAGCTAGCCAAAGCAGGAAGAAAAATATTCCAGAAATAACCCAAAGTTCAATCCACGGTGAAACCAGATAAGTCTTTCTCAAAAAACGAAAAAAGTCTTGTACTTGCTGTTTAAAAGTTTTTGATGCTGGCGACGTCTCGGGCTCACTCAGATCCTAGATTCAAAGTTAATGAAATAGCCAGAAGCAGTTCTGTCAATTGTTGGAATTGCATCAGGATTTGTATAAATCGCTGGAACTAGTTGATCACTTGTTACATTGGTGTAGACAGGTGTATTTGGACGAACTGTTAATTGTGTTTCAAGAGGGATGAGTTCCATAGCATTGTTGCTCAGTCCTTCATCTGTTACTGCTGAAGTCTCGATGGTTATCAGTCTTTCAGTCTGAACCTCTTGGATAGTAGCGAGAGCAGTGTGCCTGCTACTAGGTCAGAGTACACGAGGCCTACTATTTAGTATTGGCCACATAATGTGGTTTGATGAGGTCTATGGACACAAATCTTTTCTCCTTTTTTCCAGCAAGGGGCGGCAGAAGTACTGTTCTTGTTCCGTGTATGGCCAGGACAGGTACTGGTTGTCTGTAAGAAGGTCCAAATTCCTTCTTATCCGCAATTTTCTCTCTGACTAGATCCCCAACTTTTGGAATCCAGACAGGCCTTGCTGGGACCGCCGGTTTTTCCCCAGTGGTGGTTGGCTGCAGGAATACGTTGCTTTGTTTCGATCTTAGTTCATTTAGATCCTGTAAAACAGCCAAACGATCTTTGATATCAAAGGGTTTATTTTCCACCACTGTGCCACTACATTCTAGATCAGGCACCCACATTCTTGTCCCAAATAGGACCTCATATGGAGTGACCCCCCTAGAGAACTTCTTGGCAAATTGTTTAATGAGCGTTGGACCCCATAAAGATGTTTGACCCACCCATCACCCGAACCTAATACCCTAGCTGTTATAGACTGCTTTATGTGCCGGTTTTTCCTTCCCACAACAGAATTTCCCTCAGGATGAAACGGAGAGGAGTACCGCAATGCAAAGCCCAGACTGGCCATGGCTTCTTTGTAAGCTCGAGAGCTAAACGCAGGGCCCTGGTCAGAATGTAGCGTGCCTATTGCATATGTGCCGATAAAGACTCGCAAATCTTTTATAACAGTTCGAGCGTCAGCCGAGCGCTGAGGCCATATCCATAGGAACCTTGACTTAGTATTTGTGGGATTGCAGTTGTCCACAAGGACGCCTGTGCATAGATAGTCTAATGCTGTCTAACAATGGTGTCTGTCCCTGGCAGGCTACTTCGTAGCATGGTGTCTGGTGGCGTTCTGCATCTCGCTGTACCTTACAGTCTATGCAGTCATTGATGAAGATGTGAATCTGTGTATTCATTCCAGGCCACCAGTACATCTCTTTTAATGTCAATATTGTTTTAGAGATCCCTTGATGTGACAGACCCTCCCCCAGATGTGTTTCATAAATCAAAGCTGCTCTACGTTCCATGTTTGGAATTACCCTATCCCCCACTCCAGGGATTCGAGCAAAAGGAACGTTGTTCGCATCAATTACATAAGAGTACTTGAGTGGAAACTTTTGGTAACGCTGCACCACTGCCTTTGCTCGTAGCATTGACAGCCAACATTATCTCACTGTCTATTCTCATTTTTGAACGAGTGATCGCAGCTACGGAAGCCGTCTGAACAGCCCCCTTTGCGGCTTCGTCAGCCAATGAATTCCCTGCAACGTGAACGCCATCACGTTGATGACTCAGCGTGTGTATCACGTGAGCCCTTGGTAGTTCGCTTTTTAACTGAACTACTTGTTCCCAAAACGTTTTATGCTTTATTGTGCCACCTTTTGCATCTTTGAACCCATTTTCAAGCCAATTTTGTATATATTCATTATATGACTGCACACAATAGAAAGAATCGCACACTATTAGTGTGGGGAATTCTCGATCTGTACTTTCAAGTGCCAGTTTGAATGCTGGTAGTTCAGCTCGCTGAGCTGTACAATCTCCTAGAGATTGGGTTTTTGTGACCATAGGTCTGAAGTTGCCAACGCGCATGCGACCTATAACGATTGCGCACGCTGCACTGTAAGCTTGCTTACTTCCTGTTGCGGGTTGTGCGGATCAGTCAGTGTAAATTATGAATTCGTACTGATCGAGAGGCAGAATCTCAGTGGGCAGAGGACATTCATGTTCATATTGCAGAAACGCTTGTGTTTTTAAATCAGGATCAAAAACCTATTCAACATCTGTTGCAGCAAGAGAATTAACCCATTGTATCCATCTAGGATGTAATGCTTTAGCATTTGGAATGCTCGCTTTTGTGACCGCCTCTAAGGCCGGAACTGGGGTTACGACAATAATGCGTTTCCCTTGGGCTAGAGCTCTTTCTTTTGCTACAGCGGTTTGAACTGCTGTCAGACTTTTTTCCGTTGAAGTGAAGCGCATTTCTGCTTGTGTATACAAATGTGATTTGTATGCAATTGGTACTTTTTCACCCTCGTTAAATGTTAAGTAGGTGAATCCGCATTGACCCGAAATTATTCGGATGACTAAATTGCGTTGACTTACGCGTGTTTGTAAGTGATTTGTTGCAAACATGTTAGCTTGGAGTGAACACAAGATTTCTGTGTGTTCCTGTGTCCAGTTTTTGATTGAAAAAATCAGGTTTGATTAATGCGTAGAGAGGTTTAACCCTTTCTGCGTAATTTAGAATGTAAATTCTTCCAAAATCTAGGAAACCCAGGATGGATTGTAAAGTTTTCAGCGTTTTAGGAGGTTGGAGCAGCGCACACCTTTCTAAAAAGTTGGCTGCCAAGCTCTTGCCTTCACTTGAAAGCTCATATCCTAAAAAGAGGACATTGAGATGGGCAATTCTGGACTTTTTGAAGTTGAATTTGTAGCCCTCAGAGGCGAAGCCCAGTATAATGGTGCTCACCCTGTTCAAGTGCCTATCCAGGTCATCGTCTGTCAGATAGATGTCATCGACATATGACAATGCCTCATTATCATAAATTTGTAGTAACTGTTACCCTCGCTGAGAATAACCCCGGGCTGTTCTTGAACCCTTGTGGGAGTCGACAAAATTGACGCTGGGTCCCCATTATTGAGAAAGCTGTTAAGTACCTGCTTCCAGGTGCTATGTTTTGACAAAAGAAACCATTTGAGATATCCAATGTGGTTTTATATTTTTTACGCACAATGTTATTCATTAATGCTATACTATGTGCATTTTGTACTGCAAAAGTTTTAGAACAAGTGTTTAAGTGTCTGTAATCCAAAACTAGACGATATGTATTGTCTGGTTTGGAGACAGGAAACAAAGGATTGTTCATTGAAGAGGTGCATGTTTCAAACACCCCTTGGTATTCAAGTTGATCTAAGATCTCCCTGACCTGTTTTTTAGCTTCTTGCTTTATTGGGTACTGCCTTTGTGCAGTAGGTTCATTTTTAGATGTATTTTATGGTGAGGAGAGTCCTCATCCCATCCTACATGATTTTTGTATAATGCTGGGGCCTGGGCAACTGCCCATTTCCTGGCATAAGTATATTTTAGGTGAATTGGAATATGGTTAGAGAAGGCAGGCATAATAATGTCCTCTCCATGTGGGCACTCCCTGACAAATTGTGGTGGCCAGTCCTTTTCTGCTAGAAGTATGTCATAGCCCCTTGAAAGTTTTTCCCAAAAGAGTGCTTTCACCTGTCTAGGTATGTCTCCCTCCATCCGGAGTGTTATTTCATATAACTTTTGTGGAGTACTAACCCTGGTGTCTACAGTCTCAACTGTGATGTACTCATTCAAGTCCACTATCTCCAGAAGTTCCTTCAGGTTCTGGCGAGCTATTGTGACTTCTGCTGCACTGTCCAGCATTGTCTGAGCCCATTCTCCGTTCTTGAGTTGTGTTCTCAGTATTCTCGGCATGTCTGACCTTCAGACCTGCTACCTTCTTCTTTGAGAATTGAGGTTTGGATTTATTTTTCGGAACGTGTGTGTCGTCTTTCGATTTCACGTGTTCTTCTCTATGTTCTGACCGTCCTCTTCTTTCCGATGTCTGTGACGAGATCTGAAAGGTACGAGAGGAACGTGTATCAGTATCTTGATACCTGTCAGTCTTTTCAAATTATCCCTATTCCTGAGGTTATACCTCCTTTCAGAGGGCTCCTTTGAGGAGACCTACCTCGGGATTGAGAACGTTTCTCGTTTGAATTATGTTTATTAGTTTCCCACTTCTTTTAGAAGATGTAGGAGTTTGTTTAATAGAGTCCTTCTCAGGACTTTCAGATAGTTTTGGCTTCACTGGTCTTCCACCCAAACTATCTCTGCCTAATTCTGCATAAGATTGTTCTATTATTCTGGGTAGTTCTGTTTGATGTTCTGTAACATCGAATTCCCTTAATCGTTGGCGGATCGCCACTGCTGCTGCCTCCCCTTTAATATTAGATAATATTATTGTAGAGCCCTGGTCGAAATTCAGTAATTTCATACCTAAATTCAGAGTAGGCTCTGCCCCGTATTCGTTTTGAATTTGTTTCAGGACATCAGGTATTACTGCAATTGACGGAATACCATGTGTTTTAGTATAGATGGCAGCAAAGACTGAGCCCCAAGTGGTGCAGTCTTCCAGTTGTGGTGTGACCCCATCGGTAAACAGATTGTTAGGATTCTGTGTTTTTCATAAGGGCTAGTATTTGGAAATACTGCTTCAATTTGAGTAATTTTTTGAGCTATCCAGAATGGAATTTGCTCACGTTTTGTGGGCATTTTTCCCATGACTGCGTATAGAGTCAGTGGTGTAATTTTTAATGCATTCCCCTGTTGAGGAGTTTGATTTGGAAGTGTTAATGGTGGTTGGACTGTGAAAGTCCGCATGACATATTGGACTAATTGTCTGTAGATTTTTATTAACTCTTGTAGTTGAGTAAGTAATTCCTCGTCTGACATCTCTTCAATGTCAGGATGAGGTGTGTAGCCGGCTAGAATCGGCCATGTTGCTCCTGGTCTACCTAGTGGACCGAGCCTGGTAATGTTTTTGTGATGTTTTAGGGCGCCTTTAAACCAGAGCTGATGCTCCTGGTATGTTAGCGGAATTTCAATATCCTCGAAAGGAATATATTCCTCTGGTGGTTCATCTTCTTTGTAGAAGTGAAACAGTCTTGTTACTGAATTTGATTCAGGAAATATTACCCATGAATAGAATACCTCTGTCTCGCTTTGTTCGCCCTAAGTTGGCAGGGTATGCCCAGACGTGGGTCCCTTGCTCACTTTGCCACTGGATTCAAGATAGCCTGGCTGATGAGGGTTATGAACCCGAAACCGGTCCCAGGATGTTTGTTTCCGGTCCAGGGAAGACATGGCTTGGCAGTTCGGGCTGGACTGTTCCCATGAGGCACAGGGTCAGACTGATTTGCATATGGCCATGTCTGAACTGGGGTGGTGGAGTGAGCTAAAGAATGATGATGGATTAAACCCAGATCAGTTGACTGGGGGTGAGTGTTTGATTTGCTCTAACGCTCCGTCCATCATCCTCTTTGGTATCGCTTTGTTCGCCTCTAAGTTGGCAAGGTATGCCCAGACGTGGGTCCCTTGCTCACTTTGCCACTGGATTCAAGATAGCCTGGCTGATGAGGGTTATGAACCCGAAACCGGTCCCAGGATGCTTGTTTCCGGTCCAGGGAAGACATGGCTTGGCAGTTCGGGCTGGACTGTTCCCATGAGGCACAGGGTCAGACTGATTTGCATATGGCCATGTCTGAACTGGGGTGGTGGAGTGAGCTAAAGAATGATGATGGATTAAACCCAGATCAGTTGACTGGGGGTGAGTGTTTGATTTGCTCTAACGCTCCGTCCATCATCCTCTTTAGTATCGCTGACTTCGGAGCACAGGGCTCACGGTTCGATCCCCGGCGGCAGCTCAGCTCAGCACCATGTGACTCTGGGCAATAGCTCACTTAATTTCCACGACGGCCCCCAGCGCCTTGAGACCCATAAGGGTGAGTAGTTCGCACTTTACAAACACGGATTTACATTTTTTTTTTTTTTTTTTTACAATGTGGGGGCTAAGCCTAAGATATGAAATTTACTGACCAGTACATCTCTGAAGAAGTTAGTTCTATTAAAGTCTCCTGTTCAGCGATGTAAGAAAGATCATGGGGCCAGATTCTGATTTCCTCAGATTTTCGTAATTGTGATTCTCTCTGAAATACAATGGGGCTTTGGGGGGGCGGCCGACAGTCAGGGAGGCTCGCACCCCCGGGGTTTTTGGGATGGGTGGTGTGGTACGGGCCCAATTGGGCTCTTTTTTGGGCTCCATTAGGGCTTCGGGCGGGGGGTACAAATCCGGCCATTTTAGGAGCCGTGTCACCATTTTGGAAGGTGACACAGCGGCCGTTTTTCGCAGCGTAGGCAAAGGGTTTTTGTCTCTCCCACCCATCCTTTAAGGAGGTGATAAGGGGGGGTCCTGGTTTCTGTTAGTGTAATTTTCCGGCCTTTTCATTGGGTACAGGTGCATCAAGGGGCAAACGATATGTATTTTGGTTGTCGCTTGAAGCAAATGCGTGGCGTTGGGTAGCTATTTCTTCCAGTTTTACTGTTTCATTTTATGGTTGGGGACAAGCAGGTAATGAGGTTAGGATAGGATATACCTAGTAAATAGATCTTTAGACAGGTGGAGAAGAGGTTACAGGGTTTAAAGGGTTAACAGTCGTTGATCGAGTAGATAGATCTTTAGACAGGTTGAGAAGAGGTTACAAAGTTTTCAAAGGGGGCGAAAGTTATTGATCAAGTTGGGGTCTGTTAAATAAATTGTAATTGTGTTGGGGGAAACCTTAGGGGTGGGGGGAGGAGGATATGTAGATGAAGCCTGTATAGCTAGTTATAGTTTTGTGAGGCAAAGGCCAAGGTTATGTTTTTGTAAGGTGCACCTGTCTTCAATAAAGCGGCCTTTTTCACACATATGGAGAGTCAATTGTGGTCCGTTCTGCGCCCTGTGGCACAATTAGGAAAGCGGTATTCCTAATGCATTAAAACCCATCGAGTTTCATTTAGGGATTCCTTGTGGGTCACATATCGATCTACCTCATGAGTATTAATGAGGTAGGTCGCAGTTTGCGACCCTTTAGGAATCACAGCAATCACAGGGATGGTGGCCTGCTGAGGACAGCAGACCACCATGTCCACGATTACTTTTCAATAAATCCATCTTTTTTTTTTTTTTAAGTGCCGCCCGTTTTTCTTAAAGGAAAATGGGATGCATTTTTTTTTTTTTTTTTAAATGAAACCTTGAAGTTTCATTTTTTTAAAAGTAGGAAGTGGTCCGTGGGGCCACTGCCTGCTCTCAAATTTTTTTTTTTATTTACAATCTCAAAGGGGAAAGGGAATGCAAAATGCGAGTTGGTAATTTGCGACCAGAAAAATGCTTTGTACATCTGGCCCTAAGTCCTCACAGATCATGCACTCTTGACATATATGTACTTCATAAAGTGATCAATCCTCCTTAAATATTGTGGTCAGCAATACTGACCTTCATATATATATATTGACTCCAGGATATCAACCACCAGTATTTTGTCAAGGTAGTCATATATAGCGAAATACAGATTTACTATTCTAAGGTTCACATCTACCTGCATATATGACTTCTTGGCAATTAATTGTGCGAAATTGATAAAAGTGCAGATCAATATTTAAAAGCGGATACTTTGGTGGAACACCAATATACTGCATTCTATTCTTTTGGGCATGTAACCATTGTTACTTTACTGTCCTGTGCAGATCCCAGAGTTTTTCATGATCATCTTAAACAGATCACATTAAAAAGAATAGAGACGTTTCATACGCATTCAAATGAACTTTCATTTTCAATAAAAATGGACAATGGTGGAAATGAGCAATTAACAGCTAAAGTATAGAGTTAAAATTCATAATTTTAAATCGAGATACATTTTAAAATTTCATTTATGGCATCTAACGACAGTTTACAGACACCACTATACTTCATCTTATGCTTATCAGGCAGTGGCGGCTTGTAGGTAATGGTGGCGGGAGCTTAGGAAAAAAAAGAAAAAAAAAAGTCTTACCTGCTCATCGCCGGTCATCAGTAGCAGCCTCTTATTCATACTCGCTGTTTTGCTTGCTCCCGGCAGCACCCAGGCTCCCCTAAACCAATCACAAAGCTCCTGTCACCATGACAGCAGCGTCGTGATTGGTCCGAGTGCCGTGTTTTAGCGCTCAGACAGGGACTGACAGACTTCAGAACATAAAAACCAAGGGTGCACCACACATAAACAATCAGTAAACGCAACTGCTGATAGCAAGCTAGTAATAATAACTCCTGCACAATCCAGTAATCTTCTTCTTTTATTTATGCTTCCAGTGATTGTTCTTAAAACAGCCAACGCGTTACGTCCAATAAACAATGGACTTCTTCAGGGCAAAAAATTATTATGTATATCAGATGCAATACCGGAAATATGGACTGGGGGAATTCTGATTGCTAGGATTCAAGTGCCTTATACAGGGCGTCTTGTGCACTGCTTACAACATAGACATGAGACACGAATGTATGTGACTCACACATGGATGGGACTCTGCATCCTCTACTGGCTTTTTATGCACATTGACAAACATTTCGCATAAATGGCGTAACTTGGGATGGTAATTCTCCCAAAGGAAATTTGTTGTCTTTTGACATTTTGCTAAAACTGGATTCCCCTCATATTGAAAAATATACATAATAATTTTTTTCCCTGAAGAAGTCCACTGTTTAGAGGACGAAACGCGTTGGCTGTTTTAAGAACAATCACAAGAAGCATAAATAAAAGGGGGTAACGCAGAGAGTGCGATTATTCGACAAGAAGAATTTAGCGGTTTACGTAAAATACCCATCTCTATGGAATGGGATCAGATGCTGGAATCATTGAAAACTATAGATCCGCTGGCAACTCCAACATCTCAAGGTGTTGCCACACCTCCCACAGCCATACCGGCTAGCACGACCGAACCCGCATAATACCATATATCCCAAACTGTCTTAATACCTAAGAGCATATAAATGTATGTGATCAGGAAAACTGTATGGTTTTAAATGAGAGACCACGACCTACCGCTAAGGTCAAACTTATATAGGATGCCAGAGAACCGGGGGGGAGGAGGGTATTCTTAGTTTAAGAAATAGTAGTTTATAGTTAACCGAGTAGTTACGAGTTCTATAAAGTATGGCTGATTTGCAGTTGTACTCCTCATTCATTATACTTGATATACCGCTGTTCTGCAAAATGTCATTATCTATATGTGCTCATATACCTGTTTACAACTTGGTTAACTTACTGTACCACGAGAGCATCTACACAGACTTTGTGTTATGGATCAGCTGTGAATTTTGTATGTCATAAACCTTTTAAAAACTAAATAAAATTGTGTTTAAAAAAAAAAAAAAAAAAGAAGCATAAATAAAAGAATAAGATTACTGGATTGTGCAGGAATTATTACTCGCTTGCTATCAGCAGTTGCGTTTACCGATTGTTTATGTGTGGTGCACCTTTGGTTTTCATGATCTGAATACGCTTCCCCAGAGGGAGGGGAGCACCTTTTTGGGCTGAAGGTGCATACAAGTTTGTGCACACATGACATGAAATATTGTCAAACCTTTGAAATTCAGGGCTATACCGGTGTGGGTGCTCTGCTTTTCTGAAGGTCCACTGCCCTTGTTTGTTGTATTGTTTAGGGACTGACAGATTGACTGCATGTTCTCCACCCACGCTGTGCATTACAGCCCGGCAGAGAAAATGCAAAGTGCGCATGACTGCCTGGCCGGCCAAACTGTCATGCGCACTTAAGGTGCAGCAACCACTCCTCCTCTGTCGACGTCACGGGAGCCCAGCCCCACCCCGCTTTACCTGGCTGCAAGATACTAAAAATAAAATGCTAATAACTTTATTTTTCCTTTTACACTGCTCTGAGAGCAGTGGGGTGTCGTTCCTCTGCCTTAGAGTAGGGGCTTCCACGGTTATATGGACTGGTCTACCAGTTCCTCTAGTGAAAACTACAAAACTCGTACTTTTTGGGGTTTCTGCTCCATCAATGTCTAATGTTTCAGTCTTATAATGTTACTTGATCTGCATTGGAAGGTCAGATCTCTTGAGTTCTACTGCTTCCACACACTATTGCTCCAGACCATCAAGGTTGAGACACAAACTCAGTCATTACTCTAGACCCGAGTCCGCTCCTCCAATCATCGCTTTAAATACATCCATGTCTAGCAACACCTGCATGCAGCAGTTAGACATTTGCTTCCATTGCGATCCTTGAAAAGATAAATCAACTGATTTGCCAGACAAAGATTGACTCTTGAGGATGCCTATGTTCAACTTGCAAATATGGGGGAAATTAAACATATAATGCAATAATGCACATTTCATATCAGAACTTACTGTCCAAATACTAGTAACTAAAAGGGCAGATACAAAGAAGGCTGAATAAGTGACCACTTCTACGCCGTTTACCCTATGTTCCATGAAGGGCTAATCTGCAGTCAAGCTGTAAATTAATATAAAATATCTTTTGATGATGAGTCACTTGAGAGTCGCCAGCTCTAATATGGTCAATATCAAGTTTCCCCTAAGGCAGCCCTCAGAATCTGGGGCCACTACTTTAAAAAGCAAAAAATCCAACTATGCTATTTAGAAATGTGCTTCAACTCCAAACACAATGGTGCAAGTGATGCACACATCTCAACAGAACTAATTCTGAGGTCCCCGTGATCCTCAGGGGTGGTACCGCCAAGGAATTAACAGTTATCTGTTGGCGTGCTTTGTTTATACGGATTAAGCCAAGGACTTCTGAAATCCTTTTGAAAAACACAACATGGGTGACATTGTTAGGGTATTCCAAGCAAGGTTAATGTTCTCCTCGTGCGGAGCCTGTTTAAGTTTGTGATTGGCAATTCAATTTAAAAATGTTTTCTAACAAATTATCCGGGTCCAATGTATAAGTCACTGCTGGATGTCCTTCTAAATAAATAATTGTATAATGAATGAATACAATACTGCTGGGAAGCAATTAATTCATACATTTGCCGTCAACATGCTTAACAGCCATTTTGTTGAATAAATTGTTGTTCTTCAATTACCTTACTGGCAGAATTATAAATGAAAACATTTGTTTTTAAACGACTAAGAACTTAAACTATGTACAGTCGATGTCTTTATCGGAATACCTTCATGAAAAAAAATATTAGACTGAAAGAATGCATCAATGGTTGCCGGTTGTAATTTACATGTGTACACTTTCAATGTACTAGGATTTACCACAGTTTGTCAATCAGAGGCAAAAGCACACATTTCGGCCTTCTTAATCTACATTTCTGTATTCCTTAAGTAAACCTGCAGCTTTTTGACTGGCCTGATCCACAAAACAAACTCAAATTCTCTAGTTCTTTTCGACAAACTGTTAAAAATGCTAAATTGCTGCACAGTCTCCTCTTTCTACCTATATCAATACCAAATCTAGGTGCTCCAAATACAAGTGGAAATAAATGATTTCTGTACAAGAACCCCTGAATAGGCTGTTGTTATATCTTTTTAGGTCTCGGCTAGACCGTGCATGAGCTGTCTCGAAGAGGCGTGTTGTGTTCTATCTGTGGGCTTACAGGCTGCCCATTTCCTAACTTTGGTAAACTTCAGTATCGCTCTCATTTTCTTTGATGATATTCATCATGGCATGTGGGCATCATGTTCTCTTCTTGTGTTTGGCTCTCCCATAGCGCAAGGACCAAGTACATGTCTCCTTACACTGCTGCCGGGTTTGCAAGAGCTTTTTTTTTGTTTTCAAGCACTCCATAGGAGTATGTGTGTTTACAGGCCGTCTCTCTTGTACACATATACACATACCACTAAAATGCATGCGCATGTACATTATCTAATGCATTTCTTATAAAGCTGTTAAAAAACGAAAAGCACTTGTTTATTTATTTTTTGCACCATTTGATGGTGTTGAAGAGCTCGCTCCCTCGTCCATCATAGCATGAACACATGCTGATGGTATTGAAGCACTTTAAGTGCTCACCAGTTACATTACACAATGACACATTCATTTATGTCACTGATCCTCCTTCAGTTAAAGGTTTTTTGCCAGTTGTTGCTTGCCGATCTCCCCTTCCCCTCCTGCTTACCTCCTTGACCCTCCCCCCACTACCTCTGTCGTCACTGCTGCTTTTCTTTTCTGTATGATCGGATGGCATTGGAGCACTTACTCCATCTTGCCATAGTGCTAACACCAGCTGAAGGTATTTGAGCGCTTTCAGTGCTCACCAGTTACATTACACAATGACACATTCATTGTCGTAGGCAGAGGGAAGTGTAGTTGATTTGCCCAGTCAACGTACCTCATGAGGGATAAGGAAAGTCAGAAATCACAATACCACTGTATAAAAGTAGAACATAGAAACAAGAAGAAGAAAATAGCTAACAACATACGTTGCCTTCCAATGGGCACATGAACCTCAGTTTTGAGGTACTTTATCTGGTTTCAATGACACAAATATGTTATCCTCCAAGTGAGGGGGAAAGAATTAAACACCTTGGTCAAGGAAACCACCAAGAGATCTGTAGTAAACTTATACTCCTCGCAATATGGCCGTCTTTGGTCATTAGACCTTTCTCTATGTTCACACCTCTTATGCCTCCCAGTATACCTATGTGCATTCTACTTTGTACTTGAAGGTTCCACACTTGTCAGTTGATGGTCTGGTCAGCTGGCGAGGTGTACTGCTCTGCTGTGTCTTAATAAACCTATCTTGTAACTTATCCAGAAGTATCCTGTCATCCATCTACAGTATCTACAACAATTTGTAAGATTTGTAAAGCATGCCAGTAAAACCATCATGACCATGCGCCATATTGTGTGGTATGCTCCTTACAACTGTTCTTCGATTCATCCATGGGGTTCTGCAGTTGTGTTACTACCTCCACGTCAACAAATGGGGATATACAATCATTCAAACATGCATCAACCTGTGCACCTTCTACCCTCAGGTTGTTCTAAGAAATGTGTAGTAGGTGGGAACTATATCGCTGATCGCAGGATTCGCCGTTTGTACTAAACCTTCCTCATCTTATATGCCATGTTTGTAGCACCTTAAATGTGTCTGCTAACAGACGATCTGTTTTATCACCAAGCTCATGGTAGTTTTGTTTAAGGGCTAGGATTTCTAAAGCTGTCACACCAACTACAAGCTATTCTAGTTGCCCAGTCTTCCTCACTGACTTATAAAGTTTCTACCTACAGTCGAGTTCATGTTGTTGGAGAATTCCTGTCCGCCTTACCAGAGGGCTCATTATAGAAAAGTCCTGTTACAATGTCCAAGAGAATGTTGCACTATATGAAAAAAAAGGGTAGAGGAGTATGTGTGTTTCAAGGCAGACGAAACGCCAATGAAAACAAACATGATGTATTAACATAAAAGTATTAATTCTCAGCAAGATAAAACTGTAAGTAAAGGAACCTTTGGTGAGAGAAAAAACAAGTACAGTGAGAGAGAGGCTGCTGAAGGCAGCTGATTATAGATAGAAGATCGAAACATATCTGGCAATAATACAAATTGAAACGAACAAGAATGATGGATGGATGGTGGTAAAAATGTCAAACATGAAAGATGTGATTGAGGAGAGTGCAAAAATGCTAATGTGAAGCTGATAGGAAGAGTGAAATCTAAGGTGCAAGCAAGGCTACGAAAGCTAAAAACAGCTGTAAAGTGCACTCCAAAGCAATAAAAAAAAATCACAGAAAAGTACAAGAAAAGAATGCGAAGCAGATGAAAAGCATCAGAAGCAGTGATGTGGCATGAACAAAATCGGTTAGCAGGGACGGAAGAACAGGGTGAAAGCCTTTGACATATTGATAATCCTAAAAGACCATGGACAGCAGCGACTCCCCTTCCTGCCGTTGCATGTCTGACCATGACAGAGATTAAACGTCTAGAAGTAAGAGATGACTGTAAGAATTAAAATAGAAGTGTCAGCGCCTTTTTCACGAAATACCGACACCTAACCTGAAACGTCCTGCCAAGCACATTTTTTCCAAGGTCTCCACACAGACGCAGTCCCAAGCATTACTCATCACCTTTTGGAGTGAACACAAAGACATAAGACTTAAAATCAACTACCTATTTTGTAGACGCCAAATGTCCTTTTAAAGCAATAAGGGAGCCTTCGAATAAACAATGGATTTATCAATTGTGCATCTTTGTTACGTTTTTGACCACGAGATATAGGCAACAACACAACCAATAAACAGGGAGATTCCTCCCTCCTTCATAACAATCCCACTTGCCACCAAAAAGCGCTTCAACACCTCATCAGGGGTAGCAAGCGCCATATGAATGCAAACCCTTCGCTCTTCTATCCCTCTACTATCCTCCTCAACCCAAATAACAGACTAACATGTCCACCGTTTCAAATTAATTTCATATTTCCCTAAATTAATTCACCACTAACCCTTTTTGGGTTCTGGAGTAGCATGCTACTCGCCGAAAAAGCGCTTCAACTTCTTGCCAGGGGGTAGTAAGCACTATATAAATGCAATTACAACTATCAGTTGATCTTGACGTTTTTGCTGGGTCTTGTCCAGCACTGCAGTCACAATTCATAATATTTCTACATTGGGACTCTTTTGTGGGCAGGGAGGAGGGTTTTGATTGAGTATGGTGGGTGGTAATGGAATTTAGGTGGGATGTTTGGTGAAGACTAGGGAGAAGAAAGTGGATTCTAGGGGGTGGATAGGCTAGGTCGAGTGAGGTGGAAGGTGGAGTCTAGTTTGGTTGAATGGTAGAATCTGAGGGTTGCACAATGACGTGTGAGTAGATCTAAGGTTAGAGCACCAGTGGGTGGGATTCCATGACAAGGTTTCCTTTTGTATATCCCCTTTTCTAGAGTGACCCTATCTAGTACACCTGGGCCCTTGCCTTTCACACTGTATCCTGAAGAAAAGGAACTTCTTTTGCAAGTGAAGAGGCGTCCAATACTTAATCTGCATTACAAATGCTATGGTAGCTGGCTTCTAATCTGACTTTCCATTAGTATGAAACATTTTAACACCAACATGCCGAAAACAGTCTATTCTCTGCAGGTCCCAAAGAAAATATATTCTTTGGCAGTAATAAAGTCTTACTGGGCCAAGAAAAGAAATATGGAGGAGATTTGGTGTCTGGTGTCCTAGTTGCTGACTGTGCAAAGGGAGACCTAATCTCACCTTTATCAATTAACCAAACACGGTGAGATTCTGGGCAAGCCACTTTATCTCAGTGTCTCTCGAAATCTGAACATGTAGTATAAATGTGAATAATGTGTCATGTTCAAGTATGTGTGTTTAAAAACAAGCATTGGCAAAGCCAGTAGGTGTAATGCTCACTCCCGAGCATTAAAAAAAAGCAATTAATAATGGCTGCTTCAATGCAAAACAATTTAAAATGAGCTTTGGCAAGACCAATAGTTCTGGACTGGTCAAGTTTGTGCAATGGCTAATGTTTTATAGCAAGCATGGACCACAAATTAGACAAAAAAAAGGGGGGGAATATACCATTGCCTAAATGTGGCGGCAACATGCTTGCAGAAATTTTAATGAAAAAAATGACCATTGCATAAATTTTTAATAGAATAGTATTGGTGCTTTATAGAAGGTAGATTAGCTTAGGCATGTGTTCTTAGTTTAAAAAAAACATCAGAGGAAAAAATATTCTCGTTGGTGCAAAGAAAATGTACCATTGGCTCTGAATTACTGCAGATATAGGTTAAATAAATGTTGGCAATATTTGAGATGAACAGATTACTGAAAAGGATCACTACGTCCCGGAATCATGTTTCAAAAGTGTGTTTGTCTGTGTATGAATGATTTATGTATTTATAAAAATATATGAGTTATCAGAACATTGGAATGTTGAGACCTCCACTGAAGACATTGGAGTGGCTCCAGGCTTATAATAGCTGGTATAAGACTTCTGCTCCCACATTCCAATGTTTGTCTTTCTGTTTCTCCCTTTTAAAATTAGAACATTCTACCCTTAGTGAGTGGAATGCTCTCAATGCCTTACAGTCCTGCCTCAGGCTATACCTGTTGTTAAAGGCCCTCACCCTTGTTGTAGGCCTCGCTGCGCTTGAGCCTATAACTTGGGTTCAGGGCCTTTAACAACATGTATAGCCCTCTGCAGGGGGCCTACAGGGTTATATTGATGAATCTCTAATATTCCATTTAATGTTAACAATTTCAAAGGAAATAAACATACATTTTCTGTACAGTACAAATTGCTTTCATTGAGTGGAAAACAAACCAGTTACAGTCTTAAGCAGTATTTATAGTGTTTGGCAGGAAAGGTTTTTGTAGGATCTGTTATTTGGGTCTGATCATTACTCCTACCGAGGTAAGGAAATGAGGTTGAATATAGACAGGACACCTATTACAACACAGCTCAGATGCACCATAAAGGTGGGCATCTCAACAGCACTCTCCTCTTAGCAACAACATTCAACAAGGCAGATTAGACAGTACTCCCACACATCACCCAAAACAGCTCATATACTCTTTACATTTGGGTATCAAATAGCTCAATCACACATAACTGAACACACTTGCTGGTGGTGCAATTGAGAGTCCAGCGATTTACCGATGTGAATGGTACTTAGAAATCTGTATAAACAACAGTTCTACCAGAAAAAAAGACAACATCCAACAGTACACATCAGACGTAACACCGAACATATACGACAAAAATTATTTATTCCATGTAGTTGGTTACAACTGAGCTAAAACAGTACCATTAATAACAATAAACAAATGCAACCTCTAACAGAACATATCTTTCAACAAACATGCATCTAAGACTGCTCAGAAGTACGATATAGTTGTAACTTATTCAAAGACAGTACAATAAACTACCCCAACACCCATTCAATGCCACAAAGCTAGGCTTCTTTAAATGGATATTTTGGACCCCAATAAGAACCCATAGTCTCAGTTGTCTTAAACATACCTCTGGCTTGGGAATGCAAATATCAATTCTTCAGATGATGCATGTCTGAATTGTGAAGCTCTTCAGCTACACACACCAAAACATGCAGCACCCTCACATATACATGACATATTAGGGTTTTCTTGAAATTTTCCTTTTATAGCATGCTCCTGGCATAAGGGCAGATCACTTTACAACAGTACCAGACTACATTACATTTTGGTCTTTTTTGTTTAGGCACAGGGATATTAAGTGATTTGCCCAGAATCACAGGTTGTTGACCAAGGGAGAGATTTCCTAAGAAAGCAGCTCTAGCCACTAGGCCACATATCCTCCCTGCATCCCCACTACTGATGATTATATTCAAACAGAAAGCAGACAGTGATGTGTGACAGAATCTACAAGGACTTATTAAGAAGGTACCCTAACCTAATAGTGTTGTGAGACCATATTAAGGACAATAAATACCTGTTAACATAACAGAACTCCGCACTAATGAGCAGTATTAGCATACTTAAGGTTTCTTCTTACTTATCACTCACATTGGTATAAAAGCAATATTCATCAGGAGTCATCTCTCTCTCTCTTACTTCTAAGCTGCTCTTGGTGGAACATTCGTCGTCTTCCAGTCAAACAGTTAATAATTAAGGATACAAAAAAGAGCATATTTCCTTTGGTACATTATGCTGCAATGTTCTTCCAGCTTTCATGATATTTGGTATATTATGTAAATTGGTGTCAATTATTTTAAAATGCCTCTCCTGGCTGTTGCAAAGGAAACAATATCGGCTTTGTGGCTATTTGCTAGAGATACACACTTTTGAGAAAGCAGCGTTTCATAACCACTCTCTTAAATGGTAACACACAGCAACAAGATGAAGAGGTACAGAAAGAATAGAACCATTCATAATATATAATATATATTTGTTTTTAAAATGTCATGTGGTTTTATTTCTGAAAATGTGGATAACTGGTAAGTATTCCAGATTGGTAATTTGTTTTAGTAGCATAACACATTCCAATTGCTGGGTATTTTGTAACCACGGAGTCTCTGTGCCCTTCTTTTTGCAATAATCCGCACTAGCAGAGGTTGGCACTGACTGACTTGATCTCTCTGTGCTTTTGTCAGCTGAACTAATATGGTCTTAAGGAGTCCATTTATTTCACACCACATTTTCTCAACTACCCTTGAAAGAAAATTCTATTGCCCCCTTAATCGCCTTAAGTTGCTCTGAAAATATCACATTTCTGCTCTTTTCAACACAAAGCAATCAATGTAAACACTGACTCTAGGGTGAATCCTGGACTGATGCGCTGTCTGACTCGATCATGGTATATTGTATAGGGTCTGTTTTGTTTTTCATTTCTACGATCAACAATTTACTAATTGGACCTCCCCTTCATGAAGGTGACAAGAGAAACCATCACTGGCAAAGCCAATACATTTGATGCTTGCACTCTACCTCAGACATAAAGGAAAAATGCATGCTGCAGTACAAAAGAATTTAAGAACGGTTTGTATTTTTCAGATGTAAAATAGTCCCTCATGCATGCATTCCACTGAAGATGGAAGGATGCACCCAAGCAACCAGTATAGCGGGAGACTAAATTAATCCAGTGGGGTGATCCAAGATGTTACTGGTAAGGTCTTACGCTGAAGGTTCCTGAGCCAAAGAAATCAATGGGTCAAGGAGGCTCAAACAAAGCCCCTTAGAGCATCTGGAGAACACTAGGTTTGCCATGACACGGCAAATCTAAAAATTGAACACATATATATATATATATATACACACATATATATATATCATAGTAGCAATCACCATTGTGTAGCTATAGTTAGGTCAGAATTTCCAGAGGAAGAGCATTTTTTTGCTAATAACTTTGGTGAAGTTTGCTACATCTACACAGTAACTTTAAAATAAAAAAAATCCTCAACCTTTAGTCTTTCATGGAAATGTTTGAGCAGATCCTTCAAGTGGAAGGGGTGTGTGCAAGAAAATAGAGTGGGAGCCCCACAACAGTAATTTCCCATGTTAGTTCACAGAGGAAATTTTGCTCTCGGATACAGAAAAAAGGGATAAATGGAATTACACCAAATGTTGCAAAAAGTTGCAGCCCTACTGAGAAAGCATGCTTTTTGCGATTTTCAGCCATTTTAGGAAGATTAGCATTTGGAAAGGTGCTTTGGTTGGGCAGGAAGGATTTAAATATTTAGGTAAATTTACGCAGTTGGTTCTGTGACAGTCCAGAAGTGGCGTAACTTCAAAAAATTGGGCAGTCTGATTCGCGGAGGAGCTTTTTCTCCAATGGGCCATTTCGGTACCACAGGACAGACACCATTCCTACAATACTGAGTGAGCTGACTGGCTCGCAGCAACTTGGAATAAAATGTTGTGGTCACTATTACAGGACTTGGGGACTCTGTCCATGTGGTCTGAAGTAATTTAAAGGTATAAAAGGGGAAGAGTAGGGACAACCTGAACCCCAGGCTCTTGAGGGGGAGAGCCAGGGGGGACACTGACAAGGGCCAAATAAAAAAAATGGCCTTGTCGGTACCACGGTACTCCTGTGGGACACAGAGCAGCCCTCCAGGTTACATGATACTCCCGACACCGCTCAAGCTTCACCCCGTGGTATTGCCATACCCTAGGTTGGATGCCTGAGCTGTGGGTACCACAGGAGTACCGTGGTACCCAAACAAGGGGGCATTTTGGCACCTGCAGAGGGGGTTGACACCAGAGCCAGGAACTAAGCCCAACCTTGCCAGGAACTAAGCCCAACCTTGCCATGGCTAGCCAACTCCACTTTGGCTGTGAGCAGAGGGGCATTGGCTGCAGGACCCTGCACCCAACCCTGCATCAATGCCCAACGACCCTAGGAATCCAACCCACATTTTTTTCTTCCTTGTTTTGGCCAGCTGCGGTGAGGCTGAGTGTAGGGCCTGGCCACAGGTGGTGAGGCCCTCTCACAAACTCTCGCTACGCAGAGCCCAGCGAGGGTTTGGCAGCACCAGTGGTGGGTTGGGTGTGGGTCTTGACTGGAGCCATGGTCCTGCAGGCAAAACCCCACTGCACATAGCCAAATGTCATGCACAGTGGTGGGCTGGCTGACCGAGGCATGTTGGATGCTTGTACTGCAGAGCCCAATATGATCAGAAACCCCAGAATGGTAGTTCTTATGGTGTAGGAATTTGAGCTCTTTTGTGGTCAGTGAAACATAACTGACTTTAAACTAGAAAGCTCTGTTCCTTCGTCTCCTTCTAGAAAGTACACATGGACAGCACTCCAATTTGTAAAAATTAAGCTGCTTTACTCAAATGTGGAAATGTTGACGCGCATCTTCCTAAAACCATTACAATAGTGTCCACCCTTTTTAAAAACAAAAGTCGAACCCTTACTGGACATAGACAACATACTTCGAAGTTGAGGTAGTGCAATGTGCTCGTAACATTTCCATATGAAAAACAATTAATGCCAAATACAAATCATTCATGTACTGTTATATTCATTGAATCAATAATTAACATAAATGTTTAATAAAATAATTTCTGCAAGCACTGGAATGTGTGTGCTGCCTAATATTTAAACCATCACGGTCATGAAAAGAGGAATAATATTCATTCTGGCAGTTTTCTGTAAAAGGCTGTGAGGGGGGAAAAGGGGCCGATAAAGTGCTCATGCAAAGAGCTTTTACAGGTATGTTAATTAGGTTGCAGTATGTAAAAGTATATTTAAAAAACAAAATAGTGTGTGTATGTAAGCTGCAAGAAAATGTGTAGCTTCTAGACACTATACTAGAAGGGAAAAGAGAAGAGTGCTTAGATGAGAACATTAATTTAAAATACAGTGAGCGGGAAAGGAAAAAGAGGAATTGGTATACTGGATGAATATAAATTTTATCATGCAAGTATAAATTAATATGTTTTAAATTAGATGTTGGTGCTTGCTTTTAGTATGTAATTTAATAGTATGTAATTTGCACACACTCATACACTAAGGCAGACACTTACAGACCCAGTTACACTCCCACAAAAGCACTTATGTACCCATTACTCATATAGCCAGACAGTGACTGCCACATTCACTCACACACCCATAAGACCATTCACACACCCATTTATTTACCTGTACATCTAAGTTTGAGTACTAGTTTGCCCTTACAGCCTGGGTGGACATCTGCAGAATGCAACCTGCACCACAGGATGTGTTTTAAGAGGACTACTTCAGCACTCTTGAGAAGGGAGAACCCTGGTTATAGTTCACTTTAGAATCAGGGCCCCTAAGGGTATTGGTTCTGAGAAGGATGGAAAATAGTAGAGAAATTACTTGGCAAAGGTTCAAGAGGGGAGAGGGTATCCCTCACAGAGAGAGAGTTCCCTACTGGAATTGATGCAAGAAGTAGTGTCTCCTCCCAAACCCAGTCCCCTGATGAGGACAGACAGGCTGAGAGGGACCCGAGGATGCAGCTGGCCCAGGTGGCTGCAGAGGAGAGAAAAGCTGAGGCGGAGAGAGCCTCTGAGAAGAACAAGACTCTTTTCTCCTTGGAGGAGAAAAGAGTCTTGTTGGTTCATGAATTGGCTAGCAAGAAGGTGGACCTGAAGGCCAAATAGCTGCTAGAGTCTAGCAAACATGGTGGGAACAAAACTACTGTGTGCAGTGCAGAAGAAAGAATCCATATACCCAGAGACTAGGGGCTCAATTCCGATGCTGGTCGGAGTTGCCTCAGACCGACACCGTCACGGTCCCAACACCGCAATTACAATGTGATCGCTCATGGTGCGGTTGCATACTCCCATTTCTCTATTGAATTGGAGCGATATGTTTATTCACTGTGTGAAATGTCACATGCTTGTCGCTGTAAAAATGTCTTCTGTGGGTGCTTTCTTTTTTGTTTCTATTAACCACATAATGTTTTTTGAAGAATAGAGCCACTTGCCTCTTTGCATTTCCCCATCCTTACCTTTTATACTACCCTGTTAACTTTTTGTCCAAAAATAAAAAATAAGAAAAAAATGTAAAACTGTTTTAAAAAAAACCTTTTACAGCGAGAAGCATGTTACATTTCACACAGTGAATAAACATATCACTCAATTCTTTTAGGCAGACTGGTATTGTAATTACTGCAGCTGCTGACGGTTCTCCCATGGCTGATTTAGCGATCGACTGTCCTGCTGCACCTGCTTTCTCCCGCATTATGCGATTGTAGACCCTTTCATGAATTGTTTTTAGGTACTTCCACATGGAACTCTTCCCATGTGAATACTTCTTTGCAGTGCAAATATTGCACTGCACATATTTTGCTGTTACCTTCTTTTCCCCAGAAGGTATAGTAGTGTTTCCAGACATCACTTTCTTTTCTGCAAGGTGGTATATCTTCCTCCTCATCCTCAATCGATTGTGGATGTTTATCCTGCACAGAAGATGTAGCTTCAGCCTTTCTGTAAAAGCAGAGCACCACTGGTTCTCAATCCTCCTTCTAGAGACTTCACTAGAGAACTAACTGTTTTTAGGCGTGGTTTTCCATGTACATGGGAGGGGTCCTCATATATCCAATCAAAAGACAGGGGTTGGGTGTGGTTGCGATTGAATCCGGTACGTAGATTCACGGTATCGCAAAACTCGTAATATGGGTAACTGTTGAAAAACAGATATAAGGTGGCTTATACATACTTGTAAATATGTTCACACTGATGTCACTAATAAAAATGGAGGGGTGTACATATTTGAAATAATTTAAACTTTTTCGACTAATCCACGGATTCGGACTCACAGATTCATTCCGATCACGTGATCGGGATTAAAAAGGCATAGAGTAGTAATCCATCTATGTTTCTGGACCAGCGAAGGTACCGCGGTACCCAGAAAAACTATTTTTAAAAAAATTACATTTGTTTAATTATATTAAAAAAACTTCATCTACTTTACATTAAATACATAAGTGATTTTTATATTTCTAAAAGTATATAAAGTATATTCATAGAAAAAAGAATGTCTACAGTTATCCAAATGCAATAATTAGCACTGGATAAAGGAACGCACGTCAGCTGAGGCTCATCTGCGAGCTTGAAATGCACCAACAGGGTCTTTTGAAGCACTTACAGGGATTCAAATTTCCCTCCAGGACTGCAACTCCCACACTACTTAGCGCAGTATCATACAGATCAGCCCATCAGAGGGCGCGCTATCGTGTATAAATTGAGACCTTACCTGGGCTGTGCTGACTTCCTGTGATCATCAGCCTTTGAAAAAGAAAGTAATTTCGAAACGCGTCGGCGAGAAAATTATGTCAGGACTGTGAAGGGGGATCGACTGGCAGGCGTTCCTGTACTGTTTGACTGGGGCTGTGATTGGAGCCCTGTGCCGATGCCTGAGTGCTCCCCACGAGACGGAACCAAGATAGAGCCTGGATATATATATAGATATATATAGATATATATAGATATATATATATATATATATAAACATACACACAACCCCTGCTCCCAAAGGAAAAAAGCACGCACATGAGGATTGCAGGAATATGGCTTCTTTATTGCAATGGGCCTCCCTCGACCCGGCTATCAGGAGAGACGCGTTTCGGCTGTAACGACAGCCTTTGTCAATGTGGTGAGCGCCATTTTTACCTTTCTATATATAGTATTACACCTTCATAGATACTGTAAAAATACTACATGCTAATACAACATTCTATACACTGCCTAATGCATCAATATACTTTGCACAGTGCGAACTAATACCCAAAAATCATGTAGAAACATTGTATTGCTAATTAGATAGTTTCAAACAACTGCACTAATAGTTATTTGTGTTGCCAATACAAATGAATGTCGTATAATAATTCCAACACATTGCACAATAAACATGGAGTACAGAAACCAAGGTTCAAATCATAAAACGTGTTACTATTGTTACTATTATTAAAACCACTTCTGTTTTGTAGTTAAAAGGATTAGCGCACACCACCTCGAATAGCACTAATTTAGCAAATGGGCTGTCGGTATATGGACACAAGTTGCCTGAATTGTTACTTTGAATGATACTGCTGAACAGCCTGATTCTGCTAATGTTTTTCACGAATTGCTTACATTTCTCTGTGGCTCAAAAGCGGTGTAGAATAATCATGCCGGTTACTCCGGAGCAAAACCAAAGCTGCGCATAGATACTGTGCAACATTAGCGTGATTTCAAGACATCTTGCTTTCACCTCGCTCAAACAAAGTCACGGAGGACTGATAGTCCCATAATGCATCAATAAAACATCCTCTGTATGCCCGTGACGAACATGCCTTCGCAGCATGGAGAGCTGTGTTTAACTAATCACAAACAGTCTGTGACCTTCGGAAGCAGTCTTAGTTTTCTAAAGTATTCAAGAGAAATATGAAGCCACTTCAAGTACATGCTGTTCCGCACCAAATAAACTTACAGACAGCAGATCCCAGGCAATCCAGTCCACATAACGTGTGAGTGTCCAGCTGGCAAAAGCTCGAACAAGTTCAACAGCCCATTTATACAAAGTGCAGGGTCAGGGGAGATCTTTACCAAAAGAATAATATGCGCAGCAATCCTCACCAAACCAAAGCAAATGCTTATCCTGGTGCCCAGTCACCAAACCTGGTTTTGCTCCGGATTAACCGGCATGATTATTCTACACCGCTTTTGAGCCACAGAGAAATGTAAGCAATTCGTGAAAAACATTAGCTGAATCAGGCTGTTCAGCAGTATCATTCAAAGTAACAATTCAGGCAACTTGTGTCCATATACCGACAGCCCATTTGCTAAATTAGTGCTATTCGAGGTGGTGTGCGCTAATCCTTTTAACTACAAAACAGAAGTGGTTTTAATAATAGTAACAATAGTAACACGTTTTATGATTTGAAACATGGTTTCTGTACTCCATGTTTATTGTGCAATATGTGTTGGAATTATTATACGACATTCATTTGTATTGGCAACACAAATAACTATTAGTGCAGTTGTTTGAAACTATCTAATTAGCAATACAATGTTTCTACATGATTTTTGGGTATTAGTTCGCACTGTGCAAAGTATATTGATGCATTAGGCAGTGTATAGAATGTTGTATTAGCATGTAGTATTTTTACAGTATCTATGAAGGTGTAATACTATATATATATATTAAACAGCCGAGCTCGGTGTAATCCTACTTTTCAAACGTTGCTCAATGAAACTTTCCAAAGGAACTAATCTGAGAATTTAAATGTACATAGAAGGCAAGTAGATACATGTAAAACAGCAGTATTTTAATGTACCTTATTAACTAAGAAGGTCAATCAATTTCCCGAGAACATACAGGGCACTGTATCTCAGAACACACAATCTGGATTTTTTTCAGAAAGGGAAACAAGTAGAATACTAGAATTGTTATTGTTAATTGCCTCATGTGTTGCAGCAAAAACCCATTAGGGCAACTCCCTATTAGTGTAGGTGGCACACGACACGCATATTAGACTCTATTTTTAACAAGCATTGGCAATGCAATGGGTCGCGCATTTATTGGAGTTGGAGCGATTGGCATTGTAAATGCCAATTTTTTTACGTATGTAATAGATATGCTCTTCCTACCTTAACGAAATAAAGAACTCCGCTGTGTGTGTTTTTCTGTAGTATTTTGTATACCATGAAGTACCTATTATTTGGGAAAGCTCTTCTGTTTTATACTTCAAGTAATGCAGGGCAATTTAAATATGTAAAATAAACACGATAGTACTATACTGTGCAAAGTGCAATGCTATTTGTATGAAAAACATGCATTATAGCAACTGTGCATACATTTTTTAAAAGCACTGTTCAAATTGGAAGAAATGTTTAATAAACATTACTGCATTTTAGGACATGAAAAAAAAATCTTCAAAATTAAATATTCCAACTGGAAAAAATGAACTACAGCCAATTTTAGGAAAATAAAGAACAATGAGGCAGTAGACTAACAGTAACACATCACCTTAACCTGGCTCTCCGTGGCGCGCTAGTTGAGAAAAAAAGCCATGGCTAAGGCTAATATTCCAGACTCAGGGGCCGATTCCGATTCGGGCCGGAAATCCCTCCGACCGAGTCGGATTCGGAGAGATATTCGACCGAACCGGACTCTAGAAGTCCGACCGAACGAGTACGATGCGGACGCATGCTATCGGACTCGATTCGGTCGGACTCCCATTGAAGTCAATGGGAGCCGGTCGTACGACGCGTACACGGGCTCCCATTGACTCAATGGGTGCGTCGCGAACAAGGTTGCCCCCTACAGCGGGTACGCGTCGGTGCGACTCGCGCCGTACATGCATGTGTAGGGGGGACCCATGGGTCCCCCCCCTGTGTGCGACTCGCGCGGCTACGCGTACAGTGGGGTCCGACACGGACCCCCGAAGTCCGGCTCCGACTGCTCTTTCGAGCCGGACGGCGCGAGTCGGTCGGACTGTTTGAGGCGCGCATCGTATTTGCCCGGTCGGGGAACGTCTCCATTGCGTGGTGCGAGTCGAGTCCGTACGAGTCGGTCGGAGCGGTTCGGAGTCGGGAACGAGTCGGTCGGGGATTTCACGTATGCTCGCATCGTACTTGCTCGCGCGGACGGGTGTTCGAATCGGTCGGAAACAGGGCGCCCGAATCGGATCCGGTAAAGCCGAATCCGATTCGGTGCCCTACCGGCCGAGATCGGAATCGGCCCCTCAATGTCTTCCCATTGCTTCAGGGGATTTATAGTGAAAGGACTGTGGCTGCTCCATTATTACTGGAGTTGGAAAGCAGGAACTGAGTCTCATCGTTTGGAATGCAGAAAAACCTTAATAACAAACCTACCTATTAGAACAGTATATGTAAGGCACAGGTAGTTAGTTGGTTTCTATTAAAACAAGTATTCGGCATTGGATTATGAGCTGGAGGGTTTTGTAACAGAGCAAATAAGTTAACAGCTTAAGAAAGACTACTTTTAATATAGTCACTGCCAAGGATTGGTCAGTGGGTTTCATTAACATGTCAAAGGTGAGGTCTTAGAAATGTGTCTGCTGTGTGAAGCACACTGCAACACAGCCTTTTTGCAATTTACTCCTGTGACCCTGCCGAAAGGAACATAATGTAAGGACCTGGTAAACTAAATGTTTCAAGGAATGAGAAAACCTTGAAAAGATACTCTTGGACAGGGATACTGAGATGTTCGAAAACAAGGGGGAGCGGAAGAGGAGGAACAAATTGTCTTGATGGTCTTATGAGATGGAGGCACTGAAATGGCCCCTGCTAGAGGGCAACCTGAAACTTACACCTTTCATATACCCGACCCCCAATTGATATGGAAACTCTAAGGAAAATGTAAAGGCAAATTAGACACTTGGGCGGCAGCTTACATGTCATTGAAGTTTTGGACATTAAAGCACCCAGCTCCCGTAAAGCGGAACCTTCTTACCAAGCAAACTTTATAAATTAACTCAGAGGAGGAAACTGCTCTGTCACAAATAGGTTTCATGGATGTAAAATTCTCTTCAAACACCAGCTTCAAATTAGGGACTTCAAGGAGGCAACGAGCCTAATGGGTGCCATTTCATATAAAAAAGCTCTCAGGAGTGAAACAATCAAACATAAATGTTAAAGACTGCCAACCACAGATCCTTACTCTCGCATTGGAACACTGTGTGCATGGTCAGAAACTACGGAAAGCCTGTTACATATTCAGGACTTGCAAGAGACATGCATCGCTTGAAGCAACCAACGCAGCCAATATCATTAGCTTGAGACATTTCCTGAATTAAGATATGTCAGCGAGATGGAAAAGATTTGCATAACCACTGGGATCCTCACACAGAGATGGGCATTAGTTTTTGAGGGGTCCTGACTCAGTCAAAGGACCCCACCAAGTGAAGATATGACTTTGACTGACTTTGCTTTAGGAAGCGTTGATGTGATCACTGGGGCAGCATGGAAGCAATGTTAAAGAGTCAGTTACATTTGCCTTGCAGAGAAAGGAGGCCATGGAGGAGACAACTGACAAAAACCGGTGAGGGCCTCCGCCAATGCATGGAAGTGAACCTCAGAGTCCTAACTTCAGAACACCGCAGCTTAGGAAACCTCTGTGATCTAATATCCAATCTGCTACTTCAATTTACATGAATAAGGCTTGTTCCTACACTCCATGTGGATTTGAGATGTTCCCTTGCCTGGTAGAGACTAGCATGGTCCCACTCAAGTGGAAAACAGAAACCCAGAAGTTGGTCAGTGAGACTCACCACTCTCCATGGCATAGGCTTAAGCATGTTTAACAAACAACATCTAATCCAGGAGAAAGAGTGGGAGGCGCTCCCATGCTCTATAAAGGTGGACACAAATAAGGAGAAAGTGAACTGCTTTTGAAAACTCTGAGAAAAATGAAAACACAATCTCTACCAGGAAATGTGCCAGGGTCATACGAACTTCTCCCCCAAGCACATAAATAATGTAAGGGTTACTGTTTCTCATTGTACTCAAATGGCTCAGGGGGAGAAGCTCTACCTACGTCAAAAGTTCAAATTCTAGGAAGGGCAGCTAAGTCTGTGATCCTTCTCACAATAATAAAGTGAGCATCATTACATTTGGACAGTGAAACACTCATTATTTAAAGTGTTGAAATGAGTCTAACGAAAACAAATTATTTTTATTACTATTATAACCGGTGGATACACCTAACGGAATTAAATTAGGCGCAGTGTTGGTGAAAAAAATTAAATATATGTATATATCATAACTAGCCAAGGGATCTAGGTGGGAGGCACCCATACATAGTTTCCATGCCATCTTCTGCCTCTGAGAAGAAGAAGAAAGAGTCTAGGCCCCAATCACACCAGGTCTAGCTATACGCCAGTGTTTAATTTGTGGAAAAATAAATGTCCGTGCCCAAGGTATTTCTCAAGAGGCCAGTGCAGCTCTCACCACCCACTCTCCTTGTCAGCACAGCCAAATGCCAGCAACAGTGCTATTTGCTTACCATCACACTCCTACAAATGTGACAATATGAACTATTCTTGACCATACAAAGATGTAAGAATGGTCTGAAGGTGCTGGTATTATTATGTTTTATGCATTTTGCACTGTTAAATCATCTGTTGATTTTTAGGTCTCGCCTAGGCAGCGCGCATGCGCTGCACTAGGAGATGACCTTTAGAGATTGGTCAGCTCTTTTTAAGCACTCGTGCTTGTGCTGGCATCCACCTTGTGGGAGCGAGCAGCGGCGCGCGCGCTAATTGAAAACAGATGGCGCGCGCCGCTGCTCTCTCCCGCAAGGGGCATGCTAGCACGCGCGCTTGTTCTTCCACTGCCTGTCACTGCGTGTGCTCACATTGTCCTTCCAGCCCCACTGCATCGGCGTGCAGGGGCCATCCTGTCTCTCTCTGCCTCTCGGCACCTCTTCCCTGCTCTCTCTCTCTCTCTCCGTCGTTCTCTTTCATTCTCTGTGTACATATTTCTCTTTCTCTGAATCTAGCTGCGCTTGTTTTTTAACAGCCTACGCCACTTCCCTAAAAAGATTGCACTCGTCCTTGTAACAAAAGTAACACACTCATAAAACTTTATGTAAATATGTGACGACTCGATAACAGTGCTTTGACACATTACAGAGGACACAAGGCACTGAGCTCTCGAGAGATCTCTTCACCGTGTGCGAAACATCCCGGGTCACACAGCTCTACCCCACTCATGATCACTCTGAATAAAACGCATCTATCTAGCTGTCTGTTCTTGTATTTTACTGCCTGCCTATCTGTTTTCTATCTGTCCATCTACCCCTGCCCCGTTTCTCGTTCTCTCCCTCTAGCTCTGTGCTCGTCTTTTTCTCAGTCTCTTTGGCAATATCTCTCTCTCTCTCATTCATCCTGTCTCTCTCTGCCTCTCGGCACCTCTTCCCTGCTCTTTCTCTCTCTCTCCGTTGTTCTCTTTCATTCTCTGTGTACATATTGCTCTTTCTCTGAATCTAGCTTCTTCTTTATTTCTAGATGTTTTCAGTCCCTGTCTTTTTCCCTCCCTTTCTCTCTATTTCCCATCCTTTGCCTCCGTTTCTCCATTCGCTGCCCTCTTGAGGTGACACATATGTCCCTCCCACTCTGAGGCTTAATAAACATCAAGAGTTCTGCATCTTGGTGATTGACGATTTAGAAAAACCTATAAGAGACGGCACAGAAATCTGTGGAAATACTAGTTCTCCAGGAGCATCTCTCGTCTGCCACGCCTACTCAGGCGGAAGATGCATAGGAGCACACATGGTGGAAATGTGTAAAAGGCGAAATTTAAGTCTAGCGTGACTAGATGGTTAGTAGATCTCATGTGTAAAAAAAAAAAACATTGACATAGCCAAAAGGTCTCACCTTAGGAACTTGTGTTTGACTGACTCTCTCACTCTCAATGACTGACTGACTCTCTCACTGACTGAATGACTCTCAATGACTGACTGACTCTCTCACTGACTGAATGACTCTCACTGACTGACTCTCTCACTCACTGACTCTCTCTCACTGACTCACTGACTGACTCACTCTCGCTGACTGACTCTCTCACTCTCGCTGACTGACTCTCGCTGACTGACTCTCGCTGACTGACTCTCTCACTGACTGACTCTCTCACTGACTGACTCTCTCACTGACTGACTCTCTCACTGACTGACTCTCTCACTGACTGACTCTCTCACTGACTGACTCTCTCACTGACTGACTCTCTCACTGACTGACTCTCTCACTGACTGACTCTCTCACTGACTGACTCTCTCACTGACTGACTCTCGCTGACTGACTCTCGCTGACTGACTCTCTCACTGACTGACTCTCGCTGACTGACTCTCTCACTAACTGACTGACTCTCTCACTAACTGACTGACTCTCTCTCTCACTGACTGACTGACTCACTGACTGACTGACTCTCTCACTGACTGACTGACTCTCTCACTGACTGACTGACTCTCTCACTCTCTGACTGACTCTCTCACTCTCGCTGACTGACTCTCTCACTCTCGCTGACTGACTCTCTCACTCTCGCTGACTGACTCTCTCACTCTCGCTGACTGACTCTCTCACTCTCGCTGACTGACTCTCTCACTCTCGCTGACTGGCTGACCGACTCTCGCTGACCGACTCTCGCTGACCGACTCTCGCTGACCGACTCTCGCTGACCGACTCTCGCTGACCGACTCTCGCTGACCGACTCTCGCTGACCGACTCTCGCTGACCGACTCTCTCCCTCTCACCGACTCTCTGACTCTCACTAACTGACTCTCACTCTCACTGACTGACTCTCACTCTCACTGACTGACTCCCTCACTCTCACTGACTGACTCCCTCACTCTCTCTGACTGACTGACTCTCTGACTGACTGACTCTCTGACTGACTGACTCTCTGACTGACTGACTCTCTGACTGACTGACTCTCTGACTCACTGACTCTCTCACTCACTGACTCTCTCACTCACTGACTCTCTCACTCACTGACTCTCTCACTGACTGACTCTCTCACTGACTCTCTCACTCACTGACTCTCTCACTGACTGACTCTCTCACTCACTGACTCTCTCTCACTCACTGACTCTCACTCACTGACTCTCTCTCACTCACTGACTCTCTCACTCACTGACTGACACTCTCACTCACTGACTGACACTCTCACTAACTGACTGTCTGTCACTCTCACTGACTGACTGTCTGTCACTCTCACTGACTGACTGTCTGTCACTCTCACTGACTGACTGTCTGTCACTCTCACTGACTGACTGTCTGTCACTCTCACTGACTGACTGTCTGTCACTCTCACGGACTGACTCTCACTCTCAATGACTGATTGACACTCTCTCTCAGACTGACTCTCACTCTCAATGACTGATTGACACTCTCTCAGACTGACTCACTCTCACACTGACTGACTCACTCTCACACTGACTGACTCACTCTCACTGACTCTCTCTCTCTCACTGACTCTCTCTCTCTCACTGACTCTCTCTCTCTCACTGACTCTCTCTCTCTCACTGACTCTCTCTCTCTCACTGACTCTCTCTCACTGACTCTCTCTCACTGACTCTCTCTCTCTCTCTCTCTCACTGACTCTCTCTCTCTCTCTCACTGACTCTCACTGACTGTCACTCTCACTAACTGACTGACTCTCTCTCTCACTGACTGACTGACTCACTGACTGACTGACTCTCTCACTGACTGACTGACTCTCTCACTCTCGCTGACTGGCTGACTGACTCTCTCACTCTCGCTGACTGACTCTCTCACTCTCTGACTGACTCTCTCACTCTCGCTGACTGACTCTCTCACTCTCGCTGACTGACTCTCTCACTCTCGCTGACTGACTCTCTCACTCTCGCTGACTGACTCTCTCACTCTCGCTGACTGACTCTCTCACTGACTGGCTGACTGACTCTCGCTGACCGACTCTCGCTGACCGACTCTCGCTGACCGACTCTCGCTGACCGACTCTCGCTGACCGACTCTCTCCCTCTCACCAACTCTCTCACTCTCACTGACTGACTGACTCTCTCACTCTCGCTGACTGACTCTCTCACTCTCGCTGACTGACTCTCTCACTCTCGCTGACTGGCTGACTGACTCTCGCTGACCGACTCTCGCTGACCGACTCTCGCTGACCGACTCTCGCTGACCGACTCTCGCTGACCGACTCTCGCTGACCGACTCTCGCTGACCGACTCTCGCTGACCGACTCTCGCTGACCGACTCTCGCTGACCGACTCTCTCCCTCTCACCAACTCTCTCACTCTCACTGACTGACTCTCACTAACTGACTCTCACTCTCACTGACTGACTCTCACTCTCACTGACTGACTCTCACTCTCACTGACTGACTCCCTCACTCTCTCTGACTGACTGACTCTCTGACTGACTCTCTGACTGACTGACTCTCTGACTGACTGACTCTCTGACTGACTGACTCTCTGACTGACTGACTCTCTGACTGACTGACTCTCTGACTCACTGACTCTCTGACTCACTGACTCTCTCACTGACTCTCTCACTCACTGACTCTCTCACTCACTGACTCTCTCACTGACTGACTCTCTCACTGACTGACTCTCTCACTGACTGACTCTCTCACTCACTGACTCTCTCTCACTCACTGACTCTCTCTCACTCACTGACTCTCTCTCACTCACTGACTCTCTCTCACTCACTGACTCTCTCACTCACTGACTGACACTCTCACTCTCACTGAATGACACTCTCACTAACTGACTGTCTGTCACTCTCACTGACTGACTGTCTGTCACTCTCACTGACTGACTGTCTGTCACTCTCACTGACTGACTGTCTGTCACTCTCACTGACTGACTGTCTGTCACTCTCACTGACTGACTGTCTGTCACTCTCACTGACTGACTGTCTGTCACTCTCACGGACTGACTGTCTGTCACTCTCACGGACTGACTCTCACTCTCAATGACTGATTGACACTCTCTCTCAGACTGACTCTCACTCTCAATGACTGATTGACACTCTCTCTCAGACTGACTCACTCTCACACTGACTGACTCACTCTCACTGACTGACTCTCTCTCTCACTGACTCTCTCTCTCTCACTGACTCTCTCTCTCTCACTGACTCTCTCTCTCTCTCTCACTGACTCTCTCTCTCTCACTGACTCTCTCTCTCTCACTGACTCTCTCTCTCTCTCTCACTGACTCTCTCTCTCTCTCTCTCTCTCTCTCTCTCTCTCTCTCTCTCTCTCTCACTGACTCTCACTGACTCTCACTCTCACTAACTGACTGACTCTCTCTCTCACTGACTGACTGACTCACTGACTGACTGACTCTCTCACTGACTCTCACTGACTCTCACTCTCACTAACTGACTGACTCTCTCTCTCACTGACTGACTCTCTCACTGACTGACTGACTCTCTCACTCTCTCTGACTGACTCTCTCACTCTCACTGACTGACTCTCTCACTCTCGCTGACTGACTCTCTCACTCTCGCTGACTGACTCTCTCACTCTCGCTGACTGACTCTCTCACTCTCGCTGACTGACTCTCTCACTCGCTGACTGACTCTCTCACTCTCGCTGACTGGCTGACTGACTCTCGCTGACCGACTCTCGCTGACCGACTCTCGCTGACCGACTCTCGCTGACCGACTCTCGCTGACCGACTCTCGCTGACCGACTCTCTCCCTCTCACCGACTCTCTCACTCTCACTGACTGACTCTCACTAACTGACTCTCACTCTCACTGACTGACTCTCACTCTCACTGACTGACTCTCACTCTCACTGACTGACTCTCACACTCACTGACTGACTCTCTCACTCACTGACTCTCTCTCACTCACTGACTCTCTCTCACTCACTGACTCTCTCACTCACTGACTGACTCTCTCACTCACTGACTGACTCTCTCACTCACTGACTGACTCTCTCACTCACTGACTGACTCTCACTCACTGACTGACTCTCTCACTCACTGACTGACTCTCTCACTCACTGACTGACTCTCTCACTCTCACTGAATGACACTCACTAACTGACTGTCTGTCACTCTCACTGACTGACTGTCTGTCACTCTCACTGACTGACTGTCTGTCACTCTCACTGACTGACTGTCTGTCACTCTCACTGACTGACTGTCACTCTCACTGACTGACTGTCTGTCACTCTCACTGACTGACTGTCTGTCACTCTCACTGACTGACTCTCACTCTCAATGACTGATTGACACTCTCTCTCAGACTGACTCACTCTCACACTGACTGACTCACTCTCACACTGACTGACTCACTCTCACTGACTGACTGTGACTGACTATCACTGACTCTCTCTCTCTCACTGACTCTCTCTCTCTCTCACTGACTCTCACTGACTCTCTCTCTCACTGACTGACTGACTCACTGACTGACTGACTGACTCACTGACTGACTGACTGACTCTCTGACTCTCTCACTGACTGACTGACTCTCTCACTCTCGCTGACTGGCTGACTGACTCTCTCACTCTCGCTGACTGACTGTCTGTCACTCTCACTGACTGACTGTCTGTCACTCTCACTGACTGACTGTCACTCTCACTGACTGACTGTCACTCTCACTGACTGACTGACTCACTGACTGACTGACTCTCTCACTGACTGACTGACTCTCTCACTGACTGACTGACTCTCTCACTGACTGACTGACTCTCTCACTGACTGACTGACTCTCTCACTAACTGACTGACTGACTCTCTCACTAACTGACTGACTCTCTCTCTCACTGACTGACTGACTCACTGACTGACTGACTCTCTCACTGACTGACTGACTCACTGACTGACTGACTCTCTCACTGACTGACTGACTCTCTCACTGACTGACTGACTCTCTCACTCTCGCTGACTGGCTGACTGACTCTCTCACTCTCGCTGACTGACTCTCTCACTCTCGCTGACTGACTCTCTCACTCTCGCTGACTGACTCTCTCACTCTCGCTGACTGACTCTCTCACTCTCGCTGACTGACTCTCTCACTCTCGCTGACTGACTCTCTCACTCTCGCTGACTGACTCTCTCACTCTCGCTGACTGGCTGACCGACTCTCGCTGACCGACTCTCGCTGACCGACTCTCGCTGACCGACTCTCGCTGACCGACTCGCTGACCGACTCTCGCTGACCGACTCTCGCTGACCGACTCTCGCTGACCGACTCTCTCCCTCTCACCGACTCTCTCCCTCTCACCGACTCTCTCACTCTCACTGACTGACTCTCACTAACTGACTCTCACTCTCACTGACTGACTCTCACTCTCACTGACTGACTCTCACTCTCACTGACTGACTCCCTCACTCTCTCTGACTGACTGACTCTCTGACTGACTGACTCTCTGACTGACTGACTCTCTGACTGACTGACTCTCTGACTGACTGACTCTGACTCACTGACTCTCTCACTGACTCTCTCACTCACTGACTCTCTCACTCACTGACTCTCTCACTGACTCTCTCTCACTCACTGACTCTCACTCACTGACTCTCTCTCACTCACTGACTCTCTCACTCACTGACTGACACTCTCACTCTCACTGAATGACACTCTCACTAACTGACTGTCTGTCACTCTCACTGACTGACTGTCTGTCACTCTCACTGACTGACTGTCTGTCACTCTCACTGACTGACTGTCTGTCACTCACTGACTGACTGTCTGTCACTCTCACTGACTGACTGTCTGTCACTCTCACGGACTGACTGTCTGTCACTCTCACGGACTGACTCTCACTCTCAATGACTGATTGACACTCTCTCTCAGACTGACTCTCACTCTCAATGACTGATTGACACTCTCTCTCAGACTGACTCACTCTCACACTGACTGACTCACTCTCACACTGACTGACTCACTCTCACTGACTCTCTCTCTCTCACTGACTCTCTCTCTCTCACTGACTCTCTCTCTCTCTCTCACTGACTCTCTCTCTCTCTCTCACTGACTCTCTCTCTCTCTCTCACTGACTCTCTCTCTCTCTCTCACTGACTCTCTCTCTCTCTCTCACTGACTCTCTCTCTCTCTCTCACTGACTCTCACTGACTCTCACTCTCACTAACTGACTGACTCTCTCTCACTGACTGACTGACTCACTGACTGACTGACTGACTCACTGACTGACTGACTCTCTCACTGACTGACTGACTCTCTCACTGACTGACTGACTCTCTCACTCTCGCTGACTGACTGACTCTCTCACTCTCGCTGACTGACTCTCTCACTCTCGCTGACTGACTCTCTCACTCTCGCTGACTGACTCTCTCACTCTCGCTGACTGACTCTCTCACTCTCGCTGACTGACTCTCTCACTCTCGCTGACTGACTCTCTCACTCTCGCTGACTGACTCTCACTCTCGCTGATGACTCTCTCTCACTGACTGACTGACTCTCTCACTCTCACTGACTGACTGACTCTCTGACTCTCACTGACTGACTGACTCTCACTGACTGACTGACTCTCACTGACTCTCTCACTCTCACTGACTCTCTCTCTCTCACTGACTCTCTCTCTCTCTCACTGACTCTCACTGACTCTCACTCTCACTAACTGACTCTCACTCTCACTGACTGACTGACTCTCTCACTCTCGCTGACTGACTCTCTCACTCTCGCTGACTGACTCTCTCACTCTCGCTGACTGGCTGACCGACTCTCGCTGACCGACTCTCGCTGACCGACTCTCGCTGACCGACTCTCGCTGACCGACTCTCGCTGACCGACTCTCGCTGACCGACTCTCGCTGACCGACTCTCGCTGACCGACTCTCGCTGACCGACTCTCGCTGACCGACTCTCGCTGACCGACTCTCTCCCTCTCACCGACTCTCTCACTCTCACTGACTGACTCTCACTAACTGACTCTCACTCTCACTGACTGACTCTCTCTCTCACTGACTGACTCTCTCACTCACTGACTCTCTTTCACTCACTGACTCTCTCTCACTCACTGACTCTCTCTCACTCACTGACTCTCTCTCACTCACTGACTCTCTCACTCACTGACTCTCTCACTGACTGACTCTCTCACTCACTGACTGACTCTCTCACTCACTGACTGACTCTCTCACTCACTGACTGACTCTCTCACTCACTGACTGACTCTCTCACTCACTGACTGACTCTCTCACTCACTGACTGACTGACTCTCTCACTCACTGACTGACTCTCTCACTCACTGACTGACTCTCTCACTCACTGACTGACTCTCTCACTCACTGACTGACTCTCTCACTCACTGACTGACTCTCTCACTCACTGACTGACTCTCTCACTCTCACTGAATGACACTCACTAACTGACTGTCTGTCACTCTCACTGACTGACTGTCTGTCACTCTCACTGACTGACTGTCTGTCACTCTCACTGACTGTCTGTCACTCTCACTGACTGACTGTCTGTCACTCTCACTGACTGACTCTCACTCTCAATGACTGATTGACACTCTCTCTCAGACTGACTCACTCTCACACTGACTGACTCACTCTCACACTGACTGACTCACTCTCACTGACTGACTCACTCTCACTGACTGACTGTGACTGACTATCACTGACTCTCTCTCTCTCACTGACTCTCTCTCTCTCTCACTGACTCTCACTCTCACTAACTGACTGACTCTCTCACTCTCACTGATGACTCTCTCTCACTGACTGACTGACTCTCTCACTCTCACTGACTGACTGACTCTCTCACTCTCACTGACTGACTGACTCTCTGACTCTCACTGACTGACTGACTCTCACTGACTGACTGACTCTCACTGACTCTCTCACTCTCACTGACTCTCTCTCTCTCACTGACTCTCTCTCTCTCACTGACTCTCTCTCTCTCACTGACTCTCTCTCTCTCTCACTGACTCTCACTGACTCTCACTCTCACTAACTGACTGACTCTCTCACTCTCACTGACTGACTGACTCTCTCACTCTCACTGACTGACTGACTCTCTCACTCTCACTGACTGACTGACTCTCTCACTCTCACTGACTGACTCTCTGACTCTCACTGACTGACTCTCACTGACTGACTCACTCTCACTGACTGACTCACTCTCACTGACTGACTCACTCTCACTGACTGACTCTCACTGACTCACTGACTCACTGACTCACTCTCACTGACTGACTGTGACTGACTCTCACTGACTCTCTCTCTCTCACTGACTCTCTCTCTCTCTCTCTCACTGACTCTCACTGACTCTCTCTCTCTCTCTCTCACTGACTCTCACTGACTCTCTCTCTCTCTCACTGACTCTCACTGACTCTCACTCTCACTAACTGACTGACTCTCTCACTCTCACTGATGACTCTCTCTCACTGACTGACTGACTCTCTGACTCTCACTGACTGACTGACTCTCTGACTCTCACTGACTGACTGACTCTCTGACTCTCACTGACTGACTGACTCTCTGACTCTCACTGACTGACTGACTCTCACTGACTGACTGACTCTCACTGACTCTCTCACTCTCACTGACTCTCTCTCTCTCACTGACTCTCTCTCTCTCTCACTGACTCTCACTGACTCTCACTCTCACTAACTGACTGACTCTCTCACTCTCACTGACTGACTGACTCTCTCACTCTCACTGACTGACTGACTCTCTCACTCTCACTGACTGACTCTCTCACTCTCACTGCCTGACTCTCTGACTCTCACTGACTCACTCTCACTGACTGACTCACTCTCACTGACTGACTCTCACTGACTGACTCTCACTGACTGACTCTCACTGACTGACTCTCACTGACTGACTCTCACTCACTGACTCTCACTCACTGACTCTCACTCACTGACTCTCACTCACTGACTCTCACTCACTGACTCTCACTCACTGACTCCCTCACTCACTGACTCCCTCACTCACTGACTCCCTCACTCACTGACTCCCTCACTCACTGACTCTCACTCTCACTGACTGACTCTCACTAACTGACTCTCACTCTCACTGACTGACTGACTCTCACTCTCACTGACTGACTCCCTCACTCTCACTGACTGACTCCCTCACTCTCACTGACTGACTGACTCTCTGACTGACTGACTCTCTGACTGACTGACTCTCTGACTGACTGACTCTCTCACTGACTCTCTCTCACTCACTGACTCTCTCACTCACTGACTGACTCTCTCTCATTCACTGACTGACTCTCTCACTGACTGACTCTCACTGACTGACTAACTGACTCTCACTGACTGACGCTCACACTCTCACTGACTGACTCTCACTCTCACTGACTCTCTCACTGACTCACTGATTCTCACTCTCTCACTGACTGACTCTCTCACTCTCACTAACTGACTGACTGACTGACCTTCACCCTCCTGTTATTTATGCCTCCCCCATAACAGTAAAAACCATAACAAGCAACCATTGGGACAGGCAGATACAAGTTGCCAGCATTGAAAGGACAAAAAAAACCTCAAGACATTATTTATTATTAATACTTTTTTAATATGGTCGTTCAGTTGTACATAATGCTTTCTTGGACATATCTAAGGTAACAAAAATGTTTCTGACACTTCTTTATTATAACTTTTCAGCATGCTGCAGACTTCTGTACAGCACAGCTTAAAGACATAGGCAAAGTCAATATCTCTGGCTAAACACTTATAAGTTCCCAAAGGCGAGACCTATTGGCTATGCCAATGCTTGTTACAAATTGACATTGCTACCATGTAGTGGGATGCCATAAATATGTACAGGGTCAAGAAATAGGGGCTGAGGTTGAGTACCAGCACACACTAGCACAAATTAAGCACTGCCATGCAGCCAGGTTATTCAGGAAACTCGTGTGATGAAATGAAAAAGTTTAGTAAATTGGTGTTAATCTTCTGGACAAGAATTAACATTGTTCAGAATGACCTTGGGAGTCAGAATAACGACAAGAAAGCTCATAGTAATAATGGGTGGAGTGTGAAAAACATCCTCAAAGGCAGCTTAGCAAATGTGTCCACTTTGAGATCAAACAGTCAGCATGGACTGGTGTTTTAAAGGCTACCTTACAGAAAAAAAATTTAAGAAGTCTTTTAACGAAGTGTCTAATCAGGTGATCATGAATAATATTAATGTAGAAGGCCTGGCGAGCAGGGGCTCGGAAACTGAACGCTATTTCTAATAAGTGAGTTTTTAGCAGGCCAAGAGGTAAATGAATCATGGCTAACAAAGAAGATGCTGAAGCAGGTCGATGCTATATGTGGTCCAGGAAGAATTTGGAGGCACATAAAATTAATTGCTTGACTTGCATAAACTTAAATTCATTTACAAAATGCCAAAATCCCACTGAAAACATTTTAAAACAAGCATTGGCAAACCCAGTAGCTTTGTCATATCTGAAAGTTCTTTTATGTTGGCAAGTTTGTGTGTGTGCTTGTGCAGATGAGTGAATGTGACAATGAATCAATGGGTGTATGGATAATGAGTGAGCATACAGATTGATGAATAGTGGACTGACTGGGTACATGGATGGATGCGTGAGTGACTGACATGGATTCGATGAATGGATGAGTGAGTGAGTGCATTGATGAGTGTGACAGAAGCAGCAACAGGCGGAGAGAGGAGTTTACTTCCACCATAGGGACTGCAGCAACATTCATCTATGCGTTCATTCCTCATCTTAGCCACACACAAATCCATGCTCTTACTTATCCAGCACTCTCATCAATTGATGTGCACACTTTCCTCTTCATATATCAGTTCAATTATTCACTCACTCCATTTATACACCCAAATCGGCATAATATGCATTCATCCATGTACCAAATCAGTGAACCATTCAAAAAACAACTAACCATTCATCCATCCATGCACTCATCCATTGATTCATAAACTCACTCATCCATCAATTCATTTACCAATCCTTTGACTTATTCTCAGAATCATCAGACTATGACATACAAAATCGCCAAACAATGAAGTGGTGTTTTCGTTAAAAATAAAAAAAACCTGTCCAATTGATTTACCAATGGTTGTTTTAAAGGCAGTGGATAAAGGAGCAGGAAAACCTTGCAACAGCATAGCTTTTTGACTGAAAATTTCTGAATAAAACCTCAAACACTCTCACACACTTGTACAAAGACTTATTTCAGAGCGCCTAGTTGTGAGGAGTTGGGTTTCAGTTCCACCACATACATATACATGAACGTCGAAATTAGCTCATCCGCACAAAAAGGGAGCACCCAGAGTCCTCCTTCTTGGTTTGCACATACTTTATATTTTCCTTTGAGAGGTACAGAAATATTTGCTAAATATCAAAAGTGATACTTTTCCACAATATTCGAAGTTACAGTGCATAATGGTCTCAATATTTTATCATATAGTTTGCTCAGTGAATTCACTCACTTTGACGACCAGTATTGATGCACTGTGAATATTGGCAATACATTTGCAACTACATACAACATTTTTAACTTCTCTAGAGAATGTACAAAAATCTTCATATTGATTTTTGCACAATTTGGAATAGAAAAACATTTTCGTACATCCCGAGGCATGCATAGCTGCTCTGCCTTTGTGTAGACAAGGTCCGAATGACAAGAAAAAAATGTAAAGCTTCAACATTATCAATGAGAACATTGGATGCGTGACTTAGATCGTGTAGCAAAGGACATCAGAGTATTTGCTAGATTAGAAGATGGAGAGCAGAAAGTAAAAGTTTAAGGAGTTGGAAAATCAAAGGATTGTATTTTTCGCATCTCTTGACTTTACTGGAACGTTTGCTCAGCTCCTTGTTGATGTGAGACTGATTAAGGAAGTTAGCAAGAGACGAAGGACGCAAGGGAGCTGAAAGAAGTAGGGGGCATGGCAGCAGCTGGAAAGCTGCCAGCGAGGTAGGAGGCTCCTCAGAGCAGCACGGATGGGAATATTCACAAAACAACAAGCATGGCGTGGAAGGTCGATAACACCCCCACCATGCTCAGTACACCGCTCAGCAGGCGGCATGAAAAGTAATGATCTAAAAGTATCGAGTACACAATAAGGACTTGATAGGCAAGGAGAAAATGTCAGTTGTTTTACAAACTGCCGGCGGTTTAAGAAGGTACTGAGGTCAGACTCCAAATCCCATAATGCCCAGAGTTGGTTCCCATGCAGGCACCCTCACCATTCCTTACCTCAGTTTCAAACACCATAGCCCCTTGTAACTGCACCCCTCCGAGCCTTTCCTCACTGTATCCCACTCGACCGGTACGCGACCATACGAATAATCTAATCTGTTTGCGAGAGCGGAAGGATGGGATTCATTGGCGCAGAGAGTGTACTCGTCTCCACTCCAGACACCGACACCCTAATGCAGCCTAGGACCCGAATCTCGCCTCCGGGAAAATAAAAGTACAGGCAGCAGCATAATGTGTCCCGTATCATACTCGGGAGGGGGAGCTTAACGTGCCAGCCTATTCAGTAGATGAGCCGGATTCACTCACTGCTTGTGGGCCTGGAGCCGAGCTGGAAATATATGCAGCACTTGGCTACTACTATAGTTTATGGGACAAGAACGAAGGACACCTTTGCAGCGTGGCCGCCATTGTTTAAGATTAATGGCGTGCCGCGCTACTTAGAGTTGGGCGAGCCACCCAGAAGAAAAGCAACGCCCGGCAGCCGATGTTGGAGATTAGGAGTGCCGCGGTGTTAAAAAAATCAATGACAAAATAGAGGCACGAGCTGCACGGCCGCCATTGTTTAAGATTAAGGGCGTGCCACGCTACTTAAAAAAAAAAAGATATATATTCTGAACACACACGTTCTCACTCGAGAATGATGTCGGCACTCCCGTGAATTCCACAAATTGATATTTTATCTAAAAAAATAATAATAACGCGTTTCGACTGCCAGGCGCAGCCTTGTTCACAATATAGAGTTTTGCCAGCACCCACAAGAAAGATGATGGTTACCATGCAGTTAAACCACAGTGTTAGCTGGGAAGTGAAAAGTTTGCCTGCAACAGCAGGTAGGAGAAACTCATTTAAGAAAATAGTGCTCACAGACTGTAAATGAAATATAATGAGTAACAACACAAGTAAAAGTGCCAGCCCTCATGGGAGGTTACAAAAGCAGAAAAGGCGGTACTAAGGAGGAACTATTAAGCCTATTCATGAATCAAAGCGATACAAAAGGGGGGGATACAAAAGGGGGATGATGGACAGAACGTTTGAGCCAATCAAACACTCACCCCCAGTCAACTGATCTGGGTTTAATCCATCATCATTCTTTAGCTCACTCCACCACCCCAGTTCAGACATGGCCATATGCAAATCAGTCTGACCCTGTGCCTCATGGGAACAGTCCAGCCCGAACTGCCAAGCCATGTCTTCCCTGGACCGGAAACAAGCATCCTAGGACCGGTTTCTGGCATTTCAGCCGTCATCAGCCAGGCTTGCTTGAATCCAGTGGCAAAGTGAGCAAGGGACCCACGTCTGGGCATACCCCCGCCAACTTAGGGCGACCAAAGCGATACAAAAGGGATGATGGACCGGAACGTTTGAGCCAATCAAACACTCACCCCCAGTCAACTGATCTGGGTTTAATCCATCATCATTCTTTAGCTCACTCCACCACCCCAGTTCAGACATGGCCATATGCAAATCAGTCTGACCCTGTGCCTCATGGGAACAGTCCAGCCCGAAATGCCAAGCCATGTCTTCCCTGGACCGGAAACAAGCATCCTAGGACCGGTTTCTGGCATTTCAGCCGTCATCAGCCAGGCTTGCTTGAATCCAGTGGCAAAGTGAGCAAGGGACCCACGTCTGGGCATACCCCGCCAACTTAGGGCGACCAAAGCGATACAAAAGGGGATGATGGACGGAACGTTTGAGCCAATCAAACACTCACCCCCAGTCAACTGATCTGGGTTTAATCCATCATCATTCTTTAGCTCACTCCACCAGTGAGCTAAAGAATGATGATGGATTAAACCCAGATCACTTGACTGGGGGTGAGTGTTTGATTGGCTCAAGCGTTCCGTCCATCATCCCCTTTTGTATTCATGAATCAAAAGCAACCATTTATAATAGACAGTAACAAGAGCCAATTGAAAAGATGGGAGGTGATTCAAGTCCATACCTGAATACCGCATGTCTTGAAGAGACAGCGCAAGCACTGCCAAAGCAAGACCTAAAAATGGATTCCACATTGAAGTGGAAATTCTGACATCTCTGCAGGTTATACTATTTGGTCCGATTGGAAGCTGCTGCCAAATTTCGCACTTTATACATCTTTTTTTTTCCTTTTTTATTTTGGGCACTGACAGATCAGAAGCAGAAAGACTTTTCCTTAATTAATGACATTTTACAGCAACTTACTCTGTTCAAAGTACTTCATAAAAATTACCAGCTGGAACTCATTTGATTGGGTCATTAGCACAGATCGGATTTAAAAATGGCTGAGTAGTTCTTCAATGACTTTGCTCCAAAGGGCAAAGTTAAGAATATGCATTTGCTTCCAATTTAAAGAAACTTGGAAGAAATTATTCCTCATGTCCAAAATACTGCAACGATGCCTAGTGCGCCCACAACCCTACAAAACAGGTTAGTCTGACTCATCCACAGATCATCAGTCACAATAATTGGGATTATCCCACAAACTGAGAGCTCTTCTTGGCTTTCTGACCCAGACTGGCACCATCAACTATCAAATTAATTTCAGCCAGACCTTCAAAGCAAATCAGCTGCCAATAAATTGTTTATTTTACCATTTTATGTATTTAAACATTTATGAAGCAAACCAAAGCACAAGGGCAAAAGGACACCGTACAACCATAAATCAACATAAATGATCTCATCAATAAATAAAATTAAATTATAAAATACCTGTGAGAAGTTGGCATGGTATAAGGTGTACACTTATGTAAGTGGGCACCTTACACCAATCCATACAACCCTTTTGGTGATTTTAGTGGTCTTAGACAACCTTAGAAAGCTCTCCAAGTGGTAGCTGTGGAGAGCAGCAGTCAGGCTTAGTCCAGAAGGAGTGTAAAGCAGCTTGTTTTACCAGAACATAATCTTATACGTATAGATTAAGTGAAAAAGAAGCACACAGTGTATTTATATAAATAGGTATTTATTATAAGACACTCACTAACATATACAGATATCTCCTACCCGGAAATATACACAATACACACAATACTTTACGATAGAAACAGGTAAGTAGCACTTAATACACAGTGGTCACCAGGGGGGGACCAAACCATATACTAAATAAGTGGAATGCGAACCAAAACTCGAGTCAAGACTGTACCCAGAAGACGTAGAAGTGTCGGGGACCCAAGGAACCTCCAGAGGTAAGTAACAAGGAGTCCCACAGAGGTGGTGTGCTAAGTGGGAACACGATCAATACAAGTCAATGGGTAAGTCGCGGTTGCAATTTTAAAGAAGGACCCTTCCCAGTGGACCTTGAAGAAACCCCATGGAAGACAGAAGGTTGGAGAGCCACCCCACCCATTGATACCTTAGGAACCTGGATACCTGCCCCAGGGAAGCCGGGTAAATAGGTGTTAAGTGGCGTTGGAAACCGCCGTCGAACCCAATGGAGGACTTCAGAAAGATACCGCTGCTGGAGAAGGTGAAAGTGTCCGGTGGAACCCAAAGGTGGATTCAAGATGAGAAGAACCTGTAAGCAGAGGGGACAGAGTCTATGCCACTCAGGAGTGACCAGGAGGCATGGGAGACGAATGCCCACCGATGTCGGGTGTTGCAGGGAAGCTGACGGTGACCTTCAAACTGCAGCTGTGTGGACCAGGCAACGCTGAGGATGACCAGGAGCCGGATACGAGCTGTCCCACGTCGGATGTCGAGAGTTGAGGGGTCGGTGTCTGGCGGGAGCACCAACAAGCCTTGGAAACTCCAACCAGCGTGGAAGTTGAAGAAGATGCAATGTCGGGACGAGCAAGGTCCAGGAAACTCACCACAAGCAGGAGAGTCAGGGCAAGCCCAGAGTAATCAGGGGAGCCCAAAGAATACGAAGATGACCCTCAAGAGGACCCACAGGCCGGAGGCACTGGAGTCGCAAGAGGACCTCGAGTAGCTCACCAAAGATGCAAGTCCACGATGCAAGAAGATGCGGTGAGGATGAAGATCTTCGTCACTGGAGATGCTTGAGGTTGGGGCTACTCGGAGCCCGAAGATCTTGGTGGAATGAAGCCAACAAGCCTTTGCAACTGCAAGTCGACACGGTGCACAGGGGTTCGGTTCCTGCAGCTCCGATGAGGGAAACTGGCCTCAAACTTGGTGAGAGGACAGGGCAGGCCTCAGGGGATGTGAAGAACCACCTTCTGTGTTGCTGAGCCTTTCGGAGTCTGTGGGAGCTCAGGATCAGAGACCGGTCAGCTTAGTTGCGGTGCCTGCAGATGCAGGGAAGTGACTCCTTCACTTCAAGGGAGATTCCTTCAGGTGTCTTGGATGCCCACAGGCCTTGGAAGGTTCCTTTATGGTGGACAAGCACGGACATTGCAGCAGACGAGCAGGGCAACGAGATCAGGAGCAGCAGGAGTCTTCCCGGTTGCAGCCTTGATGCCCGAGCAAAGTCCAGTGAAGTCCAGAGTGCCCAGACGGTTGAAGAAGTGGTGTCGGAAACATATCTTGTCCCACGACGAATCTAGGGACCCACCCTCAGGTAAGCCCTTAAGTACCCTAAGGAAAGGGTAGGGACGATACAGGGGTCCCTCCCTAAGGAGGGGCTGGACAAGGGGGAGGATACTCCCCTGTCCTTTAACCAGGTTCACACCAGAGCGGAAGTCAATAGCTCCCTGAACTGGACTATGCATGGAGGGCACCAAGTGTGCCCCGCATGCATACTATGGTGTGCTGGCAAGCGCTCCCACCCTGCCCCAATACACTAAATCCTGTCTGGGAGGTGGTCACACCTCCCTGTGACAGGATACCTATTGTTCTGCCTTCCTCTGCCCGAGCTTGGCTCAGCATTAGGAGGGCTGAAATGTGTCTCTGGCCGGCAGCAGCTCTAGCCTGCTGTCCGGGTCTAGAAGACTGGTACCAGAAGCACCGAGGGCCTCCCAGAGGAGCTTTATGGTGCATGGAATCATACTCCCACACCGTTCACGGTGTGGGAGTATGATTCTAACATGTTTAATACCAAACATGATAGGGTTCGTTACAGCCAGTTTCGAGATAATCACGTAATGACGCGGTGCCCCTCTATACGTCATATGGCTGTCTCACTTACAAACCGGGAGAATGAACTCCATGGGCTGTAGGGGTGTCCTGCTCATGCAGGGGCACCCTCCCACTTTGAACCAAGCTCCCTGCCTTCAGGATTGTAAGGCCTGCCTTAGGGGTGACTTATAGGTTTTAAGTGTAGTGACCCTAGATATAGGGAAACCTATATCTTTCGTAAGTGGTGCTAGCACCAGCTTACACAAGCTGCAATGGCAGGCCTGTAGTTATAAATTGAGTGGTCTCCCATGGGTGGCATAATGCATGCTTCAGCACATGGGGGGCCCCCGGTGAACCTATGCCCTGGGTACCTTAGTACCATATACTAGGGACTGACAAGTGTACACCAGTGTCCTATCTGGGATGTACCCAAGTACTTATCAAACCAATTTAGGGGCGAAAGCACAGACACTGGAGTCCTGATTAGCAGGATCACAGTCAGACTAGTCAGAAACAGCATTACATCAAGCAAAAAGTGTGGGTAACCATGAAAGCAGATCCTACTTTCCTACAATACCCTTTCAACATTTAAAACAAAAATTAAGAAAACAATCTGAACAATTTATTTGCATGGGAAAACCAGTTTAAGAAGTGAATGTTCAAAGCAAGGCTAAGACTGAAGGTCTGGCAGAAGAATATCTAACGAGAATTCCAGAAACATAGAGCGCTGTAGAGAATACCAGTTTATGAACGATGTAAGAAGGCTAATGAAGGATGAGGGCCTTGAATAATGTGTAGCAAAGTTTAAACCAATTCTGGTGTAAGGGTACCCAGTGCAAGTAAAGTAGCATCAGGGTAACATACTCAAATGTCCTTACACCAGACTCCTAAAGAGAAGCATTGTGCAAAACAGTTTTTAGGGAAGAAAAGGGCACCATAATGGCATTTCCACTATCCATGTTTGAAAGAACAAAGTCCTGGCTGGTGGTCCTGAAATCAAAAGGTGCATAGGAAGAATTGAGGTTTCTCAGCAAGGAGATGTAAAAGAAATCTCATGTTGAGATCTTCCACATTTCTCCTTTGAAAGTCAGATCTGAAACAAGATTAACCCCTTAGAACTTGCTACAGGAGAAATAACTTGACCAAGAGCAAGCACTCTTGAGGCAGGCTTTAACAGTGGAAAGTGTGGAAGCAGTTGTAAATTAAGATTGAAGAACTGAGCTTCAAAAAGACACATGAGCCTCATCTATACCAAGGCAACCTACTGATGATGAACATCTTCAACAGGTAACACCATACGATAGATGTAGTTGTCAATCTACTGGTGGATACAAATGCCAGGGCCAGCCATTGCCTTGGCAACTTCTATATGATAAACAACATTCAGACAAAGATCTAACCTTGGTGTTTGTAATTTGGTGAGCTGAACAGATAGTTCTGGTCAAAGTAGACACTTATAGTTGAGGTAACATAGCCAGGCTTAAAGGAACAGTAGTCTCATTGGAAAACATCTTGAAACTGATCATTTAGTGCACCAGGTCCACCATGCTACTACTAGTTTCCTCATCATACGGTCTCTTTAATCACCCACATATGAGCTTAATTATTGCATCCCATACAATCTGAGAGGCTGGGAAGGAGAGAATATTGTGTTTGTTAATCGTGGACAGTAAAGCATTTAGCAAATCCTTCAGCAACTGGAATAACAATGTTTTATGCCTATCTGCGACAAGTAATTTGAAAAGAAGAACTAAATTCAACTTTGAATTAGGTGCATTTCACATCATTATAGCATTGCTTTTATATGATGTAGCTACCTCGGTCCTTGAATACGCACATGTCTAGGAATATCCCGACGGAGTTCTTAGATATCTTTTTCTGGATAACAAGAGTCCAGTTGCCAACTAAAAATACTCAGGGTATACCACAACGTACCCTTTTATTACTGTGGTACCCTGGGTATAGATAAAAGGATTACCATAAGGTAATGGCGGGGTATGGAAGCGGATATTAGGATCCTTGCCTACCCCTGGTTTCAACCGACATGTTTCTGCCCTTTCCTAAAAGCCTAATATGTCTTGGGCATTCATCAGGGTTAGTAACTGACCCGCTATCCTATCAAAAAGTGATGGTAAGAGGGGTGTTAGCACAGAGAGGCCCTACCTCTTTGAGGTTAAACATCGGATTTAGATACCTATACTCTGGTGGCTAGTTGCCTCATGGTCTGTTGAGGGGCGGGCACCTTCTGTAGTCACACATTTGTCAAGGAGTGGTGCTCTCTTGGATCCTTCCTGTTCCCTTACCAACAGCCGGCTGGTATCC